>CM034151.1:624745770-624990770 GCA_019776745.2 Taxus chinensis
CTCCAATAGTTATATTCCAAATTGCTTGCACAAAGAAAAAATCTCCATACCCTCCTTATTTCTCCTAAATTCAATCAAAACCCTCCTTATTCCTCCACCCTTTCTCCAAGTCCTTCTTGGAAGGATTTTCAAACCCCAAAGGGGTTTCCTTACCAAGAATGGGGAAGGAGATTCAAGCCAAATGAATCAACTTCCCCACCTCAACCATTTGAGGGGAGACACTAAGACCCTACAAGGCTTGTCCATCAAGCCTTGAGGATTGAGAGGAAAAATTTCCTCTCTCTTCCCCCACAACTCCAAAAATCCATCATGCCATATGATGGAGGGAGTAAAACAAGCAAAAACAACCAAAATCTACATACAACAATCACAATTTCAAGCAACCAATCTAACAACTAAAAAGAAAACAACACAACAATAAGACATAAGAGCCTACCTCAAGGAAAGCTCTCCAAAAAGCTTTCCAACTTCAAATTTCTCCACTCTTGACTCAAGAAAATCACAAGCTCTAAATCACCCAAGCATCCAAGCAAGAATTTCCAAAGAAAAAAAGTCCCTCTCTTTTCCCATGAATGGGAATTTGAAGAGGAGCAAGCAAGCATCCTCACAAATGAGGGGGTGACATGTGTCACCCCTCTCCTTCTTCAAGGTCAAAGATGCCAAAACAAAAGAGAGAAAGGGTAAAATTGTCTTTTTTGCCCTCTTCTCCAAAATTCCCCTAAATGTTAGCAAGACAAAATTAGTGAAAATTTTAATAAGCACTCAAATCCACACCCCTTACATGGATGTGACCAAACAAGAGGTAAAAAGGGAGGGAAAACTCCCTCTAGCCTTGAAAATAAGCAACCCTACCCATTAGGTAGGGTCCAAGGGCTCATTTTTATGTTAGGGGAACTCCTAAGCTAAAAAGGGGTCCCCAAAAATGCCCAAAATAACCTAATTTCGGGTTTTGCATTTTTGGCACAAGGGTAGAGGGTGTGGGGACCACCCAAGGGTCTCACATGTGACCCTAAACCCTTGTGATTAAGTGACTCATTAAACAAAAATCAAAATTTAATGAAAGTGGGATTATTAATTCCCAAAACAAGTTTACAACTCCACTAATAACCCTAAACAAAATTAATAATTCAAGGCACAATACATTACAAAAATTGGGGTCACTCATAGTGCCCAAAATAATAATCTCCTATACTAAGGCTTCACATAATGAACATGGCTAGGACTCAGCCCGTGGGCTGCTTGTGCAAGATTGTGTAGCTGGCCTGAATCCCACGTTCTCCTATAAACCTGTCACCTGCACACTCATTGCACACATTAACTGTACCTGTCCGATAAAATATAAAACAATGACACAATAAGATATCAATAAGTTCTAAACTAGCCTAACATCCTACTAAAATCAAAATGCGACAACGTGCACAATTATACTCAATATTCCAAAAGTTAGACAAGATGATAAAGTGACATATAACCATGGAATTTCCATCTGCAACAACTATCCATCAATATAATTATGTTCCAAACACAACATCATATCCATTAGTATCCATGACATCATAAGAAAATGTGACAACATAGAAATTAAGCTAAATTGGCGCTATACGCCTGAATGTCCACACATGTCTAATAAGATCAAATCTCTAATATAATGTCCATGATATAACAAAACTCTGTCAAAACATGTCTATGAGCAAAGAAACAACAAGCTACTGAGCTACAAAAAGTGTGGGCACTACATCCCCCTCTACTAAAATTAGACTTCCTCCTAGAAGTCACTGAAAGAGATAGGGATATCTAGCCCTCAAAGGTAGTTGCATCCTCCCAGGTAGCTGTTGTCTCATCATACCGGTCCCACTGTACTCTAACCTGGTCTAAGTCTTGACCCCAAAGGGCCAACCTCTAGTGCTCCAGTATGCGTATGGGCTCCAGTCTCCACTGTCCTCCATCCTCTACCTATAATGCTGACCAATCCAAAACATGAGAAGCATCAGGTACATATCTACGTAGTATAGAAACATGAAACACATCGTGGGCCCATGCAAGGCATGGTGGCAAAGCTAGGTGATAGGTAACTGGACTGATGACCTCTAAAATATCAAAAGGCCCCACAAAATGAGGTGATAGCTTAGAACCCTTTCCATAATGGATTGGACTCTTATGCGGACGAACTCTCAAGAAGACTTTGTCACCCACTGAGAAGTGACGATCAATCCTCTTAGTGTCTGCATATGCCTTCTGGCTTGCTCTGGCTTGCTCAAGACACTGTCTAATCAGCACAACCTACTGCTCTAAATCCTGAAGGTAGGCCGGTCCCAGAATAATCTTGTCATCTAGTCTATCCCAACTCAGAGGTGTCCTGCAAGGTCGTCCATACAAAGCCTAGTAAGGAGCCATACCAATGGAACTATGATAGCTGTTGTTGTAGAAAAACTCAACTAAATGCAAATAATCTTCCCATTTCCTCTGCTGATCCATGACATACATTCTCAACATGTCCTCCAACACCTGATTAACCCTCTCTGTCTGTCCATCTGTCTCTAGATGATATGCTGAACTGAAATTAATCTGAGTACCCAGAGCGGCCTGAAAGGAAGTCTAGAAAACTGAAGTGTAGATAGTATCCCTGTCATTTATGATGGTCTTTGGAATGCCATGCAACCTAACAATGTCCTCCATAAATACTTTGGCAATGGCCTGTGCATTATAGGTGACCTTGGTTGGCGAAAAATGTGCAACCTTGGTCAACTTATCCACGGTGACCATAATGGCATCATGATGATAAGAAGACATAGGAAGTCTGACTATGAAATCCATGGAGATCACATCCCATTTCCACTCGGGAATATCATGAGGGTGTAAAATTCCTATGGGATGAGAATGCTCTACCTTGACCCTCTGACACTCAAGGCACCGTGCAACAAAATCTGCTATGTCCCGTCGAAGACCTGGCCAATAATATAACTCCCTCAGATTGGCATGCATTTTCTTCACTCCTGGATGTGCCGCATATGGGGCTCGATGAGCCTCTATGAGGATGAAGCTACACTTCACCTGACTTAGGCACGTAGATGTGCCTGTGGAATCAAAGAAAACCATCTGTCTCTAAAACACACCCAGAATATCTGCCCTCTAAAGAACCCTGTGACTCCAACATCTGTCTAGCTCCCTCATAAAACCTGTCCTCTGGAAGGTGCTCAAGAATCCTACCTCTCAAATCTGACTATAGTGTCAAGGAGGCAAGCACATGTCATCATCTACTAAGTGCATCTGCAACAACATTTTCTTTTCCTTTGATATACTGAACCTCCATGTCATACTCACATAGGAACTCCATCCAACGCCTTTGACGAGCGTTGAGGTTCAGCTGTGAGAAGATATGTTACAAACTCTAATGATCTATCCTCAAAATGAAAGGTCTACCCAAAAGGAAATGTCACCAACGAACTAGAGCATGAACAACTGTTGTAAGCTCCAAGTCATGGGTAGGATAATTAAGCTCGTAGTCCTTGAGCTTACGAGACTCAAAAGTAATAACCCAATGCTCCTACATAATAACTGCTCCCAAACCCTCTAGTGATGCATTAGTACAAACAACAAAATCCTCTTTCGGGTCTGGGACTGCTAAGATGGGCATGCCGTGGTTAACCTTTCCTTAAGAAACTAAAAGGCCTGCTCACACTTCTCTGACCAATCAAACTTCTTCCCTTTCCTCTGAAGAGAAGTGATAGGGTGAGCAATCCTAGAAAAGTCCTATACAAACCTGCGGTAATACCCTGCATAAGCCCATGAAACTCCTTACCTCAGTAACTGATGTGGGTGCTGGCCAGTCCAAGATAGCCTGTATCTTAGAGGGATCTACAGAGATACCCTCACCTGATATGATATGACCCAAGTACTGAATCTCTGTCTGAAAGAAGCTGCATTTTTCTAAGTTCCCATACAACTTCTGCTCTCTCAAAACCTGAAGTACCTGTCTCAAATGCTCCTCGTGTTCCTCCTCGGAATGAGAATAAATCAATATGTCATCAAGGAACACTAAGACAAAGTGATCTAGAAATGTCCTGAATACTCCATTCATGAGGCTCATGAAGACAGCTGGGGCATTGGTCAAACCAAATGGAACCACTGTGAACTCATAATGCCCATAACGTGTGTGAAAAGTTGTCTTATGAATGTCTGCATCTGAAATGCGCAACTGATGATACCCTGACTTGAGATCGATTTTGGAGAATACTCTCACTCCTCGCATCTGATCAAACAAGTCATCAATCCTAGGGAGTAGATAACAGTTCTTTATTGTGACCTTATTGAGCTGTCTGAAGTCTACACAAAGTCTGAGAGAACCATCCTTCTTCTTCACAAATATGACTGGCACTCCCCAAGGAGATACACTAGGGTGAATGAGACCCTTATCTAACAACTCCTCTAACTGAATCTTGAGCTCATAAAGCTCTGGAGTCATCATCCGATAAGGTGCCCTAGAAAATGGTGCTGATCTAGGTACTAAATCAATGGTGAAATCTACCTCTCTGTGGGTGGTAACCCTGGAAGCTCACCTAGAAACACATCTACATATTCCCTCAAAACTGCATGATCATCTAAGGGTGAGTGCTCTGGAGTTCTCTCAGATCGGTCACTGATAGAGATAGCAAACAATTGATAACCCTTACACATGCTCCGCTTGAGTTGCTTGGCTGATATCATACGTAAGGAGATAGGCCTTTGCATCCCTGATATCACAACTGCACTCCCAAGATCATCCTGACACTCAATGAATTTATTTCTGCAATCCACCTTAGCTCGATGAGTCTCGAGCCAATCCATACCCAAAACTACCTGATAGGAACCTAGAGGGATAACTTAGAGGTCAAGAGTAGAGGAGAAGGCTCCTAAATCAAGTACGCAACTCTCCACATATGATTCCATAGTGAGTTTGGCCCCAGAGGCCAACTCAACCTACCATCTATCTGGTTGCCTAGCCACCACTAGCCCACACTGATCCACTATAGAAGGTGATATGAAGGAATCTGAAGCACCTGAATCAAAAAGTACTGAGATAGAAATACCCCTGATAGTACCTATCATCTCAATGACTATGGCCTGATGCTCGGCCTGGCAGTTGTCAACCGCTACATATACATGATGAGTGCATCCTACGTCACCCACCATCTACTTGAATCTAGCATAGCTCTCCAAGT
The DNA here is from genome assembly GCA_019776745.2 of Taxus chinensis. NCBI lineage: Eukaryota > Viridiplantae > Streptophyta > Pinopsida > Cupressales > Taxaceae > Taxus > Taxus chinensis. The sequence continues at coordinate 624,750,969 of CM034151.1, forward strand.
ATCCATGGTATTGGGTTTGTGCGGGCACATGCGCACATAGTGATTAGGAGATCCACAAATAAAACAACCTCCTGTACCCCTCTGAGATGGGGTCCCTCCTGTGCTCTGGTGCACTGATCCTGCTGGTCCAATCCTAGCAGACTGTTGTGTGCGAGCTGGTTGTGCCTGCTGAGTACCCTGTCTCCTATCCCTGGCTCCACCAAAACCACCTCTAGAAACACCTTTCTAAAATCCTGTGTCTGCCTAGCCCCCTGCTGTGGGTGGCCCTGCTATTGTGTCTGTCACTGTGGGTGCGGTGGAGCTCTTGTGGCTGTTGGTGGAGGCCAAAATCCTCCTCTAGGGGGTGGTGCAGTACCCCATGACCTTTGACTCTAAAAGGCCTGTATCCTCTCCTGAAACTTGCTCTTGTTTCTATCTCGGTGCTCCTGTGCCTTGGTCCTATTCTCCTCAGCTAAGTAGGCCTTCTCAACGGCCTTCTCAAGTGAGGGAGGAGATAACATCCTAACTGCTCCTACTATATCTACATTAAGGCCTCGAATAAACCTATTAACCTGTAATTTCTCATCTTGCAGGTAGTCCACATACTGCAGAAGATCCAGGAACCTGCTCTCATACTATGCTACTGTGCTAGATCCCTGTCGTAAGTCATGAAACTCATCTATCCTATTTTGCACGAAGTGCTATGACATATAGCGAGCCTTGAATCTCTCCTTGAACATCTCCCAGGTCACTGTCTCTCGAGTCAAATGGAGCTTCCGCTCCTCATTCCTCCACCAAACTCCTGCTGTGTCTCGGAGGAGGTGTATGGTGAACCTTTCCTTGACGTTGCTCTCATAAGAGTGCAAGCCAAAGCAACTATCCAAGATAAGGAGCCACGACTCAGCCCTAAATCCATCTGTAGAGCCGGGGTAGGTGGGTGGTTTCAAGTGAAGGAGATCCCTGATCACGTTGCATGTATCTCGATTCTGGTGATATATTCTAACAGGCGAAGGGGGTTGCCTATCCTCGAATGGTCCCTCGAGAATGTGTGAGTGGCTACGAGGGAACGAGGCTACCCTCTCATGATGAAAGGAAGGGCTACATGACCTCTCCCACCTCAGTGTATCATTCTCTAGCAGCTATGAATGTGTGTCCTCGCCTATCGGCTCCTCGTCTCCCAAAGGTATCTCCTCTCTCGCCTCCTACGGTGGTGGTAGATGTTGCTCCACAACGCCTATTAGTTGACACAAGGCCTCTAATATCTGAGGCCCCAATTCAGGTACCAGTGGCTCTTGCATAGGTGCACTATGCCCCAAACCTCTAGCTGATTGTCCTCGCTTGGGTGCCATCCTTTGCACGGGGTGAGCAAAGAAGTCATTAATTTATAATTTAATGGTTGCGAATGATTTTCAATCATTTATTTTTATTCATTTATTTATTTTATTGTTGTTAAAATTACCATTAACTATTTTAATTAGTTACCCCAGTGGTCCACATGTGCGACCCTCGCTCTGATACCAACTGTAGTGCCCGTCCTCGGGACATCGGGAAAAAGGTAAAAAAAAATTAGTAATTTTTTTTTTTTGAAATGTGAAGACAATACTTTCCAACACCTTGCTTAACCATATCCCGTTAATAGTTAATTGATATAAATTTAATTTACCAAAAATTAAATAACTCCAGTCTAATAACATCATAATTATTTTTATTCTATTAAATTTCCTAGGGTCCTTATATATATATATATATATATATATATATATATATATATATATTTAAAAGTCTACACCCCCTTGATATTTAATTAGATTTTATCTACCCATAAACAAGCCTCCTAAACTTCATTTTCCCATTCACATTTTAAATACACTAGGCTCCAAAAGAGTGTAGGGTTAATTTTGAGCCATAGGATCTAACCAATCTCAACCCTAGATCTAATTTTGACCTAAATCCCTTTATCTCATTCTTTTATTTTCATTTCCATGTTATTTGCTCTCATTTGCATTGTTTGTTGTTTGTAGGTAGGGACAGGCCATGGAAGCTTGAAGATTTCTTATGTTTTCCTCCTTTGGTGATAGCCACCTCCCACCGTTATTTTCTTCTTTGTTTTTTTTTTTTGAAATAGATATATGTATTTATGTATGTATTCTTGTTTTCTTGTATGAGGGGGAGGGGGGAGGGGGGGGGAAGATCTGTGGAAGGTGACTGCATGAGGGCATAATGAGGAGGGGCGGTGAGGGTTGAAGGGGACAGGGCGTGGTGGATGAAGGAGGTAGTCGGTGGAGGGATAGGGTTGGCGGGTTGTGGGCAAGGAGGCCGTAGGTGCAAGGGGAGGGCAGTGGCCTGGGGAGGTGGACCGTGTAAGGCTGCAGGGATGGGTTTGTGGGGGCAGCGCCCCTCGTGGACAGTGCAGGGGTGGGGGGGTTCGACTCCCCCACCAGTTTGCTTGGATTTTTTTTTGTGTTTACATTTGCAAGCGTGGGGGGGGTTCGGCCCCCCAATAATTTATTATTATTATTTTTTAATTATATATATATGTATAATATAAGAATTATTATATGGGTATTATAATACATGATTAAATTATTACCTATTTACAAAATATATATATATGAACACATGAATAATACATATTATGTTATCATTTAAAGAGAATTAGGTATAAAATTGTATATGGATGTATATTTTACTTCACACTCCTAAATCTGCAAAATAGGTTTTATTGACATAACAATTTAATTATGATTTAATTTTTAACTAAAATGTAGTTGTTATTTAAAGCAAAAAACACCTTAGATACTTGCTGATTTTACATACTTTTGTATATCATGATATAGATTGTTTAATAAGAGCAAAAACATCTAACTCCTCATGGAAATGAAAACTAAAATTTCAACTTTCAGTTCATGTATTAACATTATCAACATTTACAAGAAAGGAACATATTGCAAGAAGGAGAGTGTTTTTGTTTAATAATAGTCACATGATTCCATAACTAAAATAAAACAATTAGATTTCTAAATTACATTTTTCCTTGAGTTTTTCACAAAATAAGAAAGTGCAAGAAAATAACAGATTTCTTTTCTTGACATAATACTATCAATGTTTACAAGGAAACAAAGGGCTAAGGCAAAGCAACACCTTCAACAAACTATGTTTATTTTTTAAATATAAATACAAGAGTTACATCAAGATTCAAATAGATAGATCATTTACTACAATACTTCACCTCCACAAGCTTGGGCTATATGTGTGTTAAATCTCAAGTGACAAAAAATCAAAATTTTCTAGGACTAGTTTCCAAGTGATACAAATGTACAAAATGGAGGGTTTACAAGGAGATGTAACTTATTACATAACTACATTCGAAAGAGGGTTACAATGCAAGAAAGTGTCACAAGGAAGGAAAAGAACAATGAGAGCCGAAGATGCCACCAATTCCAACTTGAGAGCCAACCTCCATGTCTTCACGATATCCATGCAAGGAGAAAAGATCTTGTTTACCACCCAGCCATAGGCATCATTACATGCCTCTCCCAAGGTTAGGATGCATGCTATCCTCCCCCAAGCCCATGGGAAAGAGAACAACTAGCCAAAAATTACACAAGATGGAGGGTGAACTAACAATGATACAAGCACACAAAAATTAGACAAAAAATAAAACAAGACTCCAAAAATTTACAAGGAGGAGAACCCATGTCCCCTCAAAAGTGGGGAAGAGAGGAGAAAGTTTTCCAATAGTTATATTCCAAATTACTTGCATAAAACAAAAATCTCCATACCATCCTTATTGCTCCTAGATTCAATCAAAACCCTCCTTATTCCTCCACCCTTTCTCTAAGTCCTTCTTGGAAGGATTTTCAAACCCCAAAGGGGTTTCCTTACCAAGAATGGGGAAGGATATTCAAGCCAAATGAATCAACTTCCCCACCTCAACCATTTTAGGGGATACACTAAGACCCTACAATTCTTGTCCATCAAGCCTTGAGGATTGAGAGGAAAAATTCCCTCATCTCTTCCCCCACAACTCCAAAACTCCATCATGCCATATGATGGAGGGAGTAAAACAAGAAAACAACCAAAATCTACATACAACAATAAAAATTTCAAGCAACCAATCTAATAACTAAAAAGAAATAAACACAACAATAAGACATAAGAGCCTACCTTAAGGAGAACTCTCCAAAAATCTTTCCAACTTAAAATTTCTCCACTCTTGATCAAGCAAATCACAAGCTCCAAATCAAAGCATCCAAGCAAGAAGTTCCAAAGAAAAAATGTCCCTCTCTTTTCCCATGAATGGGAATTTGAAGAGGAGCAAGCAAGCATCCTCAAAAATTAGGGGGTGACATGTGTCACACCTCTCCTTCTTCAAGGTCAAAGATGCCAAAACAAAAGAGGGAAAGGGTAAAATTTTCTTTTTTCCCTCTTCTCCCAAATTCCCCTAAATGTTAGCAAGACAAAATTAGTGAAACTTTTAATAAGCACTCAAATCCACACCCCTTACATGGATGTGACCAAACGAGAGGTAAAAATAGAGGGAAAACTCCCTCTAGCCTTGAAAATAAGCCACCCTACACATTAGGTAGGGTCCAAGGGCTCATTTTTATGTTAGGGGAACTCCCAAGCTAAAAAGGGGTCCTTAAAAATTCCCAAAATAACCTAATTTCGGTTTTTGCATTTTTGGCACAAGAGTAGAGGGTGTGGGGACCACCCAAGGGTCTCACATGTGACCCTAAACCCTTGTGATTAAGTGACTCATTAAACAAAAATCAAAATTTAATGAAAGTGGGATTATTAATTCCCAAAACAAGTTTACAACTCCACTAATAACCCTAAACAAAATTAATAATTCAAGGCACAATACATTACAAAAATTAGGGTCACTCATAGTGCCCCAAAATAATAATTTCCTATACTAAGGCTTCACACAATGAACATGGCTAGGACTCAGCCCGTGGGCTACTTGTGCAAGATTGTGTAGCTAGCCTAAATCCCATGTTCTCCTGTAAACCTGTCACCTGCACACTCATTGCACACATTAACTGTACCTTGTCTGATAAAATATAAAACAATGAAACAATAAGATATCAATAAGTTATAAACTAGCCTAACATCCTACTAAAATCAAAATGCGACAACATGCACAATTATACTCAATATTCCAAAAGTTAGACAAGATGATAAGGTGACATATAACCTTGGAATTTCCACCTGCAACAACTATCCATCAATATAATTATGTTCCAAACACAACATCATATCCATTAGTATCCATGACATCATAAGAAAATGCGACAACATAGAAATTAAGCTAAATTGGCGCTATACGCCTGAATGTCCACACATGTCTAATAAGATCAAATCCCTAATATAATGTCCATGATATAACAAAACTTTGTCAAAACATGTCTATGAGTAAAGAAAAAACAAGCTACTGAGCTACAAAAAGTGTGGGCACTACACCGACAAAAAACAAACCACGACCCAAGTTAAGAGGTGTGAGTTGACCTCGAGGGACAAGGTGAACCACATGGCATATAAAAGTGGCCTATTTGAACTCCAGATATGTAGCTGGGAAATAATCACAAATAGAGTGTAGTTTAAAAAAAAATGATTCATGGATTTGTAAAAGAGGGGGTCAAAGCATTTTAAGCCATAAATTTAAATTAATAGAAGCTAACGACAAAAGAATGTTCTGAATCTCAACTCCATTTTAAGAGAGACTTGAAAGTCCTACTCTCGGAGTTTACATGATGATTGATAAATAATATATATGCACATGATAGCTATAATTTTCAGATACTATGAAATACCTCAAGGAATATACTTTCAAGGAAATGGCGATATTTACTGGTGAGTTACATTTATGGGAAATAATAATAGACTGCGTATGCCATACCTCTGATATTTATTACCAGTTATATTCACGTGGCATTTAAAGCTTCAAGTTTGTGTTTGAGTTCTCCCTTGCTATTTACAAGCCTCTTTGTAGCCTGATTACATATTCGTTTATTTATCAAAAATCACATGAAATGATATATTACATGACCAAACAATTTTACTTGTTGTGCCTGTATCAATGAAAAAATGCCATAAATAGAAATATTGAGTACCATGCACAACGCCTGACATGAATTTGGTATTATGTAATTATATTTTAGAAAGAAAATAGAATACAAAAGGTATTTTTTGAATTTCATTATGTGGAAGCAAGGTTTATGATTTGAAATTCCACCATGAAATTATAAGTTTTATGTGGTCGAGCCCAAACAAACTATAAGTATTGACTAGCAAGTTGTGGAAATTTTTTTTAGGGTTTAATAATATACTTCAATGATCATTGTTGTCATCAGTATATTGCCTCTCCAGCTAATCAAGGTTGCCCTCTCTGGGAAATAATCACAAATAGAGTGTAGTTTAAAAAAAATGATTCATGGATTTGTAAAAGAGGGGGTCAAAGCATTTTAAGCCATAAATTTAAATTAATAGAAGCTAACGACAAAAGAATGTTCTGAATCTCAACTCCATTTTAAGAGAGACTTGAAAGTCCTACTCTCAGAGTTTACATGATGATTGATAAATAATATATATGCACATGATAGCTATAATTTTCAGATACTATGAAATACCTCAAGGAATATACTTTCAAGGAAATGGCGATATTTACTGGTGAGTTACATTTATGGGAAATAATAATAGACTGCGTATGCCATACCTCTGATATTTATTACCAGTTATATTCACGTGGCATTTAAAGCTTCAAGTTTGTGTTTGAGTTCTCCCTTGCTATTTACAAGCCTCTTTGTAGCCTGATTACATATTCGTTTATTTATCAAAAATCACATGAAATGATATATTACATGACCAAACAATTTTACTTGTTGTGCCTGTATCAATGAAAAAATGCCATAATAGAAATATTGAGTACCATGCACAACGCCTGACATGAATTTGGTATTATGTAATTATATTTTAGAAAGAAAATAGAATACAAAAGGTATTTTTTGAATTTCATTATGTGGAAGCAAGGTTTATGATTTGAAATTCCACCATGAAATTATAAGTTTTATGTGGTCGAGCCCAAACAAACTATAAGTATTGACTAGCAAGTTGTGGCAAATTTTTTTAGGGTTTAATAATATACTTCAATGATCATTGTTGTCATCAGTATATTGCCTCTCCAGCTAATCAAGGTTGCCCTCTCTGGGAAATAATCACAAATAGAGTGTAGTTTAAAAAAAAATGATTCATGGATTTGTAAAAGAGGGGGTCAAAGCATTTTAAGCCATAAATTTAAATTAATAGAAGCTAACGACAAAAGAATGTTCTGAATCTCAACTCCATTTTAAGAGAGACTTGAAAGTCCTACTCTCGGAGTTTACATGATGATTGATAAATAATATATATGCACATGATAGCTATAATTTTCAGATACTATGAAATACCTCAAGGAATATACTTTCAAGGAAATGGCGATATTTACTGGTGAGTTACATTTATGGGAAATAATAATAGACTGCGTATGCCATACCTCTGATATTTATTACCAGTTATATTCACGTGGCATTTAAAGCTTCAAGTTTGTGTTTGAGTTCTCCCTTGCTATTTACAAGCCTCTTTGTAGCCTGATTACATATTCGTTTATTTATCAAAAATCACATGAAATGATATATTACATGACCAAACAATTTTACTTGTTGTGCCTGTATCAATGAAAAAATGCCATAAATAGAAATATTGAGTACCATGAACAACGCCTGACATGAATTTGGTATTATGTAATTATATTTTAGAAAGAAAATAGAATACAAAAGGTATTTTTTGAATTTCATTATGTGGAAGCAAGGTTTATGATTTGAAATTCCACCATGAAATTATAAGTTTTATGTGGTCGAGCCCAAACAAACTATAAGTATTGACTAGCAAGTTGTGGCAAATTTTTTTAGGGTTTAATAATATACTTCAATGATCATTGTTGTCATCAGTATATTGCCTCTCCAGCTAATCAAGGTTGCCCTCTCTCCCAAAGGATGGGGTATATCAGTTAGGATTAGGTTCAAATGTTAGGATTTTAAATAAGTTATTATATTTCCACAAACAAGATCTCTTATGATCCAGCCAATCACAAAAATTGATGGGATATTTTTTTGGAGGGTCGTCTCCATCCAGGGAGACCTTCCATTTTACCCTCAAATGCATTTATTTTCTTGCACATTTAAACCATAAGAAAATAAATATTTAAATATTGCAAACTATTGAAAAACTTACTTGTGTATGAAGATGGCCCAGAGAGAATAAATTTTACACAATATTTCTCAAGGTAGGTAATTTTGAGAGTGAATTTTATTTGACCCCATTCCATGGGTCTTCATAAGAGCCAATAGAAAAATTTATTTTCCTACATTTATGGAATATTGTCTCCCTATAGGAGATCCGTGTCTTGTTTTTGTTTTTAACCCCATGTATTTACTTCCACCTGCACATACTTTAGAAACTATATAAGATTAATAAAATATTTCAAACAAAATTTACCCAAACCTCTAATTTTAGGTCCTTGTAATTTTTTTCACTTCAAGATTTTACGCGGGTTGAAAATCCTAAATAACTTTCCACCTGTACAACCAACATCAATCCAACCAAATATCCAAAATGGGAAGGGGGAATTAAATAATATTTCAAATATTTCAACTACCTTCCCAACTGTTATGTCCTTTGGTTACATTAGGTTTATATTTAATAAATCAATCTCGCTCTGGTACCATGTCAGGGCCGAGAGATTAAATTAATATAACAACCAATGTTTATACATACATTATAACCAATTTATAAACATGAAATAAAGTAAAGAACATCATAACACAGTGACACCAAATTTAATGTGGAAAACCCTAAAATGAGTAAAAACCACAGAAGAATAATCCATTATAAAGAAAATGTTTACAACACCAGTCTAGTAATTCCCTCCTCACTTCTACTCCATTTTTTTACTCGGAATATAATTGATTCATGTGATAATACCAAATATGACCTATAACCATATTTAAATAACTCGAAGGGTTATAACCATATTAAGTGATGGGGCACACCTCCCTGATTTAATTAGTTGATTAAATAAATTAACCAACCCCTAATATAAAGTTTATATTTAAATAATATGAATATAGTTTATTCTATATTATTTAAATATAAACTATATATTATGATGCACTTAATATTATAGTTCTAACATGTATTAGTAATGGTTTTTGACCATGGCAAGGGTGGCAAAGTTATTGTTTTTTTTTAAAAATTTAATTTTGAGGTCTTTGACCTAACCATGGGCTTTGTGGTATATTTAAAACAAAATTTTATTAAGAAGGTCATCAACCTTATCTTGTCATAGAAAAACTAACGTGGTTATTGACCACCATGCAACTTTGGGTAAAATTATATTGTTTTAGTTTATGAATTTGTCTTCGATTGCTCATTTAACTGCCATGCAAGTTGGAGGGAAAGTTTAAGCAAGATGTCCAATGCCACTACATGGTATTGCAAAACATTAATGGAAATTAATTGAGTTAAGGTGATTGAAGTCCTTGGGAATAGGAAGCTTTTCAGAGAAGCCATAACATGCAAAGAAGTTCATTTTTATTACTTTGTTTTGATGATTCAAACTCTCTCCTTTGAGCTGTGCATGGAATTTTAAGGCATATTTCTAAGGGGATTTTTAATGGTTTGTTAGCTAAAAATAGATGTTATTTTCGATTTAATGACATTAAATTTGTTTAAAAAGGAAGATGTATTCGAGGTTTGGGTTGTTCTATCTTTCTGGATATTTTGGAAAGTAAGCTTGGTGAAAATTGAAGAAAAGATTTGCAGATACATGCATGGATATCTATCTCTTAATTTGCTGTATTACTTTGAAACAATGAAGTATTATTCGGTTTTTCTGTTTCTGATTCGAATATGGAAAAAGGTTCATGGTTTTATCAATAAGTTTGATTAATTTTTTTTGTAGAACCGCATATAAGAAAATGGGTATTGGAAATATGTTTTGTTTTTGTTATTAATTGAAATGGGTATGCGTTGAACGTATTGTTTGTATTTTGTCATGATTATCAGAAGATAAAAAAAATATAATGACCCAGTTGGTCATGAGTTCTTTGGGTCAATAGGAATTGGGTTGTTTTATTGTAGGATATTATGTTTGTCTGTGATAGGTTGTTTGATTGTGTTTAAAGTTCGAGGTCGAGTAATTTGCATTTATCCTCTTGAGTCAATGCCCTTTGTAGATTTGAGTTCACCTTGTTCATGAAGTAATTAATGAGGACTAATTTGATATGGTTTTATATGTTTATATATTTAGTGAACTGACTTTGGAATTGAGTGATTGTGATTATATTCCTCACTCTTTCTTGAGAAGGAATTTATTTGAATGGTTTTCGTCAGACCCATCATTGTAGATCTAGGTCAAGCTTGGTATATATATATATATATATATATATATATATATATATATATATATATATATATATATATATATATATATATATATATATTATATTATCTTCTCTCTTTGAGAACTTGTGAATATGTATTGTACTCTTGTGGACAATTCGTTTGAGTTTTGTAGAGCTCAGAGCTTTCCAAGAAAGTGATGTTTGTCCTATAGCCAACACGAGCTGAGTAAGTAATATATCATGCTATGGTAAGATGTATATATTTGTTGACTGTGACTTAGTGTTATTGAATCTTTTAGATTCATACTCTTCTCTTAAAATATATATAATGTATCACCTGATATGGTAAATAATCTGTCTGATGCAATTTTGTCCTTTTGATGGATTGTTATTAAACTATTTTTTGGGATATAATATACTTCCATATTATATAATGTTCAATTGGGTATGGTCCTCTTAGGGAAACACATAATATTGTAGTAATTCTTGTTGTTTTATTGCATTATGTTTATTCCCTTTAAGGGATATGCAGAGTTGGTTCAATCGTACTCAAGCTTATCTATAATATACTAAAGGTTTACTTTTACAAATTGAGTTGTATTTACTCTAATGGTAGTAATCCTTTTTGTGTTTTAAGTTTTGAAGTTGAAATTGGTATGAGATTACTTATTCCTGAAAATGCAATTTCAAGTTTTATATTTAAATAGAATTTGACTGTATCTTAGGAATGATGATTGATATTTTTGGTTAGGAAAAATATTTTCGATGGAAATTGATCTCAATTAAAATGAGATTTAGTTAATTATTTGATGCTACTTAGAAAAGCTTTATTTAATTGTATTAGACTGTATGAATATGAAACCAAGTTGTACATAGTTGTTTGGAAGCAAAGATTACTTCATGACTTGTTTTGATCATTGTTATGAATATTGTTTAAATGTACTACAAAGGTTAAAGGATAGATAACCTTATAATATATCTTTATTTCAAATTAATGCAATATGATTGCAAGTGGATAATTCATGCTAGTTCATTCAACTGACCATATAAACTATTTTATCTTTCTTATAACATGCATGATGGAGTATTCATTATGAAGTGATTGATTGATTATTACATCAATTTTGTCATGCATTGATTGTTAGTTTACTCGATTCAAATTATTGTACTTAATTGAAATGCAAAACTATTACTTCACAAGATTGTATAAAAAGGCACTTTGCCTTATGTATTATTCTTGATTATGTTGATCATTATTTCATAAGAACATGAAATTATTTCATATGATTATTAAATATAAATCATGCTATTCTTAATATCTTATCTGTATGATACAAAAGTGTATAAGAGCTATTTTACAATGTTGTACAGTTATCATTGATTAATGTTGTTTTATAATATTTAAATTGTTATCATGACATCATTATTAATGAACAATTAAGTATTAATTATTCATTATATGATGATGAAATCAGCAAGATGAGACAATGTATTATATTATTGTACTTACAAAAATAAATACACTACCGTGATATTATACTATACATGTTTTGAAGATTATCATGTAGACCATTATGATATGCATCAGTTATAAGTTATAAAATGAAAGGAACATAATGCTGTATTTTAAATAGTGGAAAACATACACATCAAAATAAAGTTCATTCGTTATGAAAACCATATATATATATAAATATTGTACATTTATTGAAAAATAAATATGTCGTTAGTAAACAAAGTACGAAAGGTACATTGTAATCATGGGTCTAAATACATATGTACTTGATTAATCCAAGTGTATGAATATGATTAAATGATGAATGATTATGTGTACTATCTCTCATTAAGTATAAATTGGATTATATTTATGTTTAACAAATTTAATAATAGAATCATAGGATGACATAGTTTACCTTACGATAGTGAGGTATGAGGTACTTAAAATAGTCGGTGACTTGATGAGTTACTATACACCTCTACCGAGTATGGATAACATATGAGATTCATAATAACTTATGTCTAGGATGAAAGCATAACGAAATAACAATGAAGTGTAGATACCATGAAATGACATTCGTGTTGTATGAATCTTGTCCGTGTCAAATTAGGATGTCTACAGGGAGGATAAAAAACACGTAATGACATAAGTGGTTATGTGAGTGTTACCTTTCTTATATGAGACTGAAAAGATCTATTAGACTTGAATATTGAGTCATGATCCTTGCAACATTAAACTAAAACTTAAATCTTAAACAATGAAATGAGAGCTAGATAACTGTGATGAGATGGTTTTGCGCCGACAGAGACAAGTTTCAATGTTTAGTGTATAAACACGAAACTAAGCATGCACATTAATGCTTGAACCTTTGGCCAAAGTAGTATAACTAGCTGATACACTACCTGATCACCATTTTCCTAACTTGATGTGTGTAGACACAAAATCATGTACTTTGGGTATTATTTAGTCATGGTCTCATGCTACTATTCATATTGTTTTTGAACGAAGAAAGTAATAATTAACCCATGTCCTTTGGCCATTTTATTTTGTTTTCTATCGTTATTACCGACCTCCTGCATGTACTCAACCAGTCAGTTTTATCATTTTTTTTTCCATCTTATCCTCAATTGGGGCACCCAACTCAATACTAGGGCTCCCCAGGCACCCTGGTCCCATTCAGGGCACCCTGATCCTTTTTACACTTTGCACTCATCTTTTGGGCACTTTCTAGCTGTTTGATCTTTCCATATTTTTAGTGGTCAACCTTTTCATGGTTAATTATGAAATTAGAACAAGAGAACCATATAAATATAAAGTTATGAGACCATAATAAGGGACCAAACACTAGCCACTAATATCACCACCTAAGGTTGCATCCATCAAAGGCTCCATTTGCATTCATCTAGCTCCATCACAAGGGACAAGGCTGGTTCATCTGCATCACACTGCATATAAGAGGGAAGTTTATTTTAATTCCATCCACCATCTATTACATTTATACATCTAGTTATTTCTCGCTACTTCCCAAAGTGTGACTGACACAAGAGCACCTAGGGAACAATTTACACACACACACACACACACACACACACACACACACACACCTAGGACTACATTTGGGTATGACATGTAGTGCATCACTCAGTAAGTCCACCATTGTGGCCTCTGAGGAAAGTCTTACCCCTTCATTTGAATCTTTATTTTTTTTAGGGTTTTGATGCTTGGTTTGTGGTTTTGTAGGTCTTTTCTTCATCATTGATTGCTAGTAACATCCAACGCAGTTCACCGACATACACACGACAAGAAGTGAAGACTTCACATCACTTTGTAACCTTGTAATGTTGGTTTTTGGACCTCTTGCACAGACTAGGGTGCCCTAGGTGCCCCCATCTTTCTCTAGGTGCTCCCATCTTTCTCTAGATGCCCCAGTCTACTCAGATTTCTCATATCTTCCCTTTCCCGAGCCACTGTGTGGTCGTTCCTAAATTTTGTTTATTTAGTTTGTTATGCAACATAGTATTGAGGCATCATCGAATTAGCTAAGCTCTTTCTAACCCTTCTTACACATTAGGTTTTAAAATTTCTATTTATTTAGTGGCTTGGGTAATTTTCCTTATTTATTTAACTATTATTTACTGCTTTGCATATCATTAGATTAAACTAAATTAGGCCCCTATATACCATTTTAGTTTAATCATTTTGGTGAACCTGAACGCTTTCACGCTTAAGATCCTCATTTTCCCTCTATCATGGCTCCTGAAATTCCTAAAATTTCTATCTAATTTTCTTAATATATATCCTAATTACCAAGATTTTCTCAAAAAATCCCTAAACACAATGTATCTCTTTAGCGATCCACCACCGCATCAAGTGAGTGCTATTTTTGATAGTTTATTTGATGACCATGTTGGTATCCAAATTAATTCTCCTTTGTAAGCTGAGCAACATCATAGATTTAACAAGAATCCTAGAGATAGATAAATCATCATGTATGTTGTTTTGTAGCCGGGGAGGCGATTCAGCTGGCTCTTTGTCACTCAAATGTTGGAGAAATGGATAACACCTTCAAAAAACCAGATTGGCGTCGTTGCCGGGGATTATTTGAACATCGGGACATATTTGTGTGGAAACAACACCTAGATTGGTGCCCTTTCTGGGGATTATTTGAACTCTGAGACTTATTTGTGCAGCAACAACACCTAAATGGTGCCGTTGCCAGGGATCTTCAAAGGCATTCTTATATTTGTCCCCGGTAATGTTTCTTACATGCTCTAAGTGTAAATATGTTATTTAAATGTCATACTTTGTTGAGATCTGTAAGATTTGCGAAGTTACAAGTTCTGCGTGCAATATTTCCAGTTTCTGTTGGTTTTTGCTCTAAGTTTACATCATCAATGTTAAAGATGGGTAAAGGAAGGTCATATTTGTGAAGCTTTTCATGAATTAAGTGTTGATAGATATTTGACAAGTCATTTATAGTGCATTTTCACAACTAAGGTGAAAATCCTTAGTGGCAACTCCGTGTTGATTTAAATTTTGATAAATACCAGTGCCTTAACATGTATTAAGTGAGATTTGTCACTAATATTTGCAAAGCTGGAAGGAAGAAGATATTTCTTCATTAAAGAACCTACTAGAAGGTTGTTTCTATAATTAGGAAAGATAAATTCTGAAGGAAGAAGAACTTGGAAAGTTGTTGGAGATCAGAAATCAAGAAAAGAGTTATCAATTGTGGAAACTAATAAGCCTGTCATTAAAGATTGACAAACTTCCTCAAGTGCTTTTGAATCAGGTAGTCTGTTTGTAGATCAGAATTCTCCAATTGGAGAAGGGCCTTCATTTGTATTTGAAAATTTTTCATCTCATTTTGTCCCTGTGTTTTACAAAGTTGATAAGATCTTCCAAGAAATAGATTTTTTAGAGGAAATTCATTTTGAAAATTATAATCCTATGTTCCAAAGACCCCTTGTCCCTCATCATTCTATTTCTCCTGTAAGATCACCTCCCCAAAACAATATGGCCTAACCCCCACCCAGACCTCCGTTTTCTATGAACACTTTTAGTCCTATAGATTTTAGAGGTATGGCTAGATATCTAAATGTTGTGCCCCAAGTTGTTAGAAATAGATTGCCTAAATTTCAAGGAAATAATGCTATTATTGGTGATCAACACTTAAAGCTTTTTGTTAATATGATGGAAGAATTTGAGATCAAATTTGAGGACGTGTACATAAAATTGTTTATTCATACTCTAGAGGAGGATGCACGTGACTGGTATAAGTCTTTGCTAGATAACTCAATAGATTCATGGACAAAAATGAAAAATGCTTTTAGATTGTAATATGGGGATAAGATAGATCCCAGGTTTCTTTTGTTTGAATTTGAAAATATTAAGAATAATCCTAATGAGTATGTTCATGACTTCAATACTTGGTTCAATAAGACCTTGAATAGACTACTTGTAATCCTGAGGCCAAACAATGTTTCCTGTCTGATAAAATACTTTGATGCTTTTGATAAGAATCCAACAACATTAAGGCAAGCCTTCGCCATGGCTTTGTAGATTGAAAACAACATTAAAGAAATTGGTAAACCTCCTACGAGATAAGGCATCAAGCTAATCAATCCAGAGAAGCCTCAATCAAGTAAGTCTTTGGATCTAGAAGAGGTTGTAAAAACTTTGGCTAGAGCTATTAAGGAAATATCATATAAACTTGCCAGAGTAGAGAAGGGGATTGGACAAGGTTCCCAAGGTTAGCACAAGCCATAAGGTCAAGAAATATTTGTAAATCATCCTAGGGGTGATCAGAGATTTGATGATAGAGGAAAAGGACCCATGGGATCGGGAAATAGACAGCTCCAAGCCCGTGAAAATAGAATCGTGCATAGATGTTTCTTGCCACATGCCCCATGTGATGAAGAAAAAGAAGTTGAGGAAGATGATGATGACACTGATGATGATGTGTGCATGATGGGGTGCTCTAAAGGCTCATGGCATGGAGCAACTTCGACTGAGTTAATTAGTGCCAGAACTGCTGCAGATTTTTGGGACTGCATTCACCGGGTATTACCCCTTCCTCCCACTCATACTTTTGAAATTGATATGGTACAAGTTTTTGAGTTACCTAATAATGATTTTGAGTACTTAAGGGCATTAATGATTAAGAAGTATGATGGAGGAATCCATTCTAAGGAGGATAGGTAGTTGTTAATGAATGCAGTAGTTGGTCATGAAAAGGAATATAATACTAGGAGAAAATTTGTCAAAGGGCCAGGGCCTTAGGCCAAATGAAAAATTCCAATTCTTACTAGCATCCCTAAGGAAACCCCTAAGAAAGATGCATCTGGCAAAGGATTTGTCACCTTGAATAAAAATTGTGTTCCTCCCCATGCTCAGACTGTGAAAAATTGTATGCCATAAGATAAACTTGTAAACCTTCCTCCTAATACTACCTTACAAGAATATGTTCCCTATGACATAGCCCAAATCTTGAGTTAGATCAAGATTACTGTTCCTATTTTTGAATTGCTTAGAATCCCCGAGCATAAGAAGAGTGCGTTTGAGTATTTGGGGCTTAAGGAAGAAAAGGTCACCCAGGGTAAAAAGGTCAACAATGTAGAGGTTCCTCATGCTATTGCAGAATTAGAAAAGACACAAGCATTAGATGAATTGGGTGAACCACCTGAGGTTTATTTGGGAACTTCTCTAGTTGAGTCTCAGTTGAATGTGGATCCATTTTTTATTACTATGATTATTAATGATAGAATATTACATAACTGTATGTTTGATTCTGGAGCATCATGCAATGTTATGCCTCTTGAGGTCATGAATGAATTAGATGTCAAAGTGACAACAACTTATGGGAAGTGCACTGCCATGGATTACAAAGAGGTTCAAGTGGTTGGATGTGTTAAGGGTTTGATAGTGCAACTTGCAGCCTACCCAGGTAAGAACTTAAAACTAGATGTTGTTATTGTTGATTTCCCTGCCAAATGGGGAATGTTGTTATTAAGAAAATGGGCTACTAGTGTGGGTGGGAGTATGAAAATGGACATGTCTTATGCCACCATACCAATTGAGGGCAGCCTTGTGAAGTTACCTGGTGAAAATAAAATGTTATATCTCATTGAGGACCCTAACAATGCTTCTTATGAAGTATTGCATGTAGACACTGATGTTGATAACTCTGTGAGCTATGTTGTTTTCAAGGAGTATGAAATTGATCAATGTAGATATCCTAAGAAGATTGATTTTCCTGGGACTTTGATGTTTAATACATCCTTGAGAGATATTGAAAAACTTGACATAGGCATAAAGGATAATTTTGAAAAAATGTGGTTAGATAAAAACTTGGATGGAAAAGAGAAACAATTATATGACCAATTGTTAAAGACGTATCCGAAATGCTTAGCATGGTCATATCTAGAATGGCAGGCACTTGAAAATTTTCCTTGATTATTTTCTCTAAAACAGGGTGCACACCATTTTACAGTGCATAGTATTTTGGTTTTGTTGTGCTTTTGTGTTTTTCTGTTTGTCCTGGTCCTTGGTGACCATTTTTTGTTGGTTTTTTAGTTCATCTTGGGAGGATTGGTTATTGTCTTTCAGCTCTACAAGCTTGTTCTTTGACTCCATTGCCCAATGGATTTTTGGCACATGGTTTGATCTTTTGTTCTTATGGAACTCGCTAGGAGTGCCCATCCCTGAGTCAGAGCCGATGTTGGTGCTCAATTTGATCTCGTCCCATTTATTCTAGAAATTTCCCAATCTTCCTGGTTTGTTGTATTTTCTATTCTGGATGTCATACCAGGGTGTTATTGTAAATCCTTCTCCATGGCCATGGATCACATGTTGAGCCTTGTATCATTTGCAAATTCTTTATCCTTAAAGAAAGGTTCAATTTTGGGCACAAATGGTGAAGTTCCCTTGCATTTTACAGTTTCGACGGACATGTTTTCCATGTCAAATTATATTTTAAAATCTTTGGTTACGTGGTCTCTTTTTGATTAGATGAGGCACATCGGGTCTATTTTATAACTTGTAACTTTTTGCTATGTTTGGCAAAAAGATCAAATTAGCTCCATGGCCTCTATTGAAGTTTTAAGTTGACTAGTCAAAGTTATGAGTGGTAGAGCAAATTTCTCTTTTTTGCCCCGAAGGTGTACACGTGTTCATTAGTTGAGCATTGGTTGCGGCCTGAACAGGCCCTTTTTGGTGAAATTTTAAGGCAGTATGGTGAAACGTGTAAAAATGTTAAATAAATGCTAAGGCTCGCAAGAGGAAACATGGCCGCTTTTAAAATCAAACGACCCTGATATGCGGATCAGTGGGTTACTTTGAAGTTTTTTGGCTTTATTTGTAAAAAGAGTAAAGTTACAAAGTGAACCACGACTCCGTCGTGAATCAGAGAAGGACACGTAGTAGGTTTGAAAATTCAAAGGTAGGAATTCATATCGGTGGAAGACTTTGAAGATTTTTACCTTTTTGTGAAAAGGGAGAAAAGTTACAAAATCAAGCACAGCCCCGCAAGAACCAAACGAAGCATGCATTGAAAATTCAACTGCGGAGAAGCAGGTCACCAGAGCATTTTCAAGATTTTTGGATTTTTTGAAATGAAAGTAAAGGTATAAAAATGAAGCGCAGCCCTGCCAAATGTAGTTAAGGCCAGTGTTGAAAAGTCAAAGGCAGAGCATCGGAACAAAATTGGAAGATTTTTACCTTTTTGTGTAAAAGAGGTAAAATTTTGTAAGTGAAGCGCGACTCTCGGCTGGGGCCCACATCAAAAGCTAAAAGTGGGAAGTGGCAGAGTCATCGCGAGGAAATTTGGAAATTTTCACCCTTTTGGTTAAAAAGAGGTAAAATTGCAGAATTGAGCTGTCCCTCCATCAAATGCTCATGATTAAGCCACAATGTAAGAGCATGTATTTCAAAGGTGGAGGGGTGAGGAAAAATGTGAAAATTGCACATTTTCTCCAAAAGTCATAAAATGCAAAAGGTAACCCCAGGCCCGCTTCGAATCAGATTTTTCCATGTGGACGACTCTAATCTAAAGTTGAGAAAGGGAAGAATCAACGGTTGTTGTGCATTGCATATGATTTTGCCACCATTTTTGCTCCAAGACTCTTGGAGATGCGAATACGCATTGTTTTTCATCATTTTTTGATGAAATTACTTGTCATTTTTGTTTGCAAAGTGCAATTGAATGGATTTAGAGCTTAATTTGTGAGTCCAAGGAATGTAAAGGTTGATATTTTGAAGTTGGAATTTCTCGGGCACTTGTTAAAATGCGAATTACCAGAGAAGTTGGATGCAGAGAAAAGTTGCATAGAGGAAAGAATGGGAAAATGATGAAATGATGGAGGTTGCATGCACGAAGGATGAAAACGTGCTCCAGTTAAAACAATGATGGAGATATTTGCAATGATTCACCTTTTTGAACAACTGGCAACTTTTTGTTGCAAACCTGTTAAACATCATTTTCTAGAAATCATGATTAAACATGTAACAAACAAAGGTTCCTCGAATATTCTTTTCTTGGGGGGAAAGCTTGGATGTAAATTGAGTGTTATAAAAAGCATGCTTTAGTCATGTAAATGGTCGGAGGGTTGAATTCTTACGAGAAAATTTGAGAAAGCCCATCTTCCTGAGAGACCATCTGAGAAACTTGTTAATCTCTTATGTTTTAGATTTGATCATGTCAAGTTGGTTGCAAGTGTACAACCATTGACAAGCTTTGAGATTGTTCAAGAAACCTTCCCCTGCTGATGAATCTAATCAACTTCGAATTAATATGTGTTAATATTGGGAAATTTTTTATCTGCTTTATTTCAGAATGTTTGCAAATAGTATTTCTTATTCCTATTGCAATCTTGTGTTAAAATCCCTCCGAATCACACAGGATCTCATCCCTGTGATAGTTTAGTGGCATTTGTCAATTTCATTACAAGAAGAGCCTTCATCCTGGTAATGAGATAAACAATTTAAAATCACTTTACTGTCATTTTGTTGATAAAGATTGTCTGTAATCCTTTGAGTGTATCTTAGGCGTGAGGAACCAGGGGTCTTTAATGTTTAATTGAGTCTTTAGCTCGAGCCTTCGTGTTAAATTCTTGGAGATTGTGTGAAACCGTGTAAATCTGGGCCTCCATTGATGCACACCTTCTGGTTGAAGGAATATTTTAGCTATTCTGAATCATTTTGTCATTTAGTTTTCCAATTGTTGTGAAGGTTCTCAAAGATCTGAAAAAATCAAGTTTATCCTGCTTAATCTCCCACCAAAAATTATTAAAAAACAATGAATCCTACGTGAACTACCCCTGTTTACCATGTATGTCCACAAATGAATAAAGTCTACTGCCAAAATATGCAGAAGAAATCAGGATTCCATAATGTCTTTAGTAACCTTAACCTTTTTTAGAAAATATCACCATTCTTTAGAAGTGACAACTCGTGAGAGTTAAAATGTGGTGCATTGATCATATTTTCTCAAGGTTTCCTTTCAAATTTGTGCAAAGAAGGATATCTTCATTCTCCTTCACCAACAAAGGTTACAAAATGGGTCCTCTCACCCTGGTTAAAAGGCACAACCTAAAGTAGTGAGGATAGATCAAATCCTTTTGAAGGTGCTATCCGTTTCTCCAACATCTGAGTGACAAAGATCCAACAGAATCACCTCCCCAGCTACAAAACGACATACATGATGATTTATTTGTCTCTAGGATTCTTGTTAAATCCTGTGATTCTACTTGGCTTGCAAAGGAGAATCAATTTGGATACCAATAGACCCTATTCTTCGTGATCCTCCTATGCTTATTAAACCCATGTTGGACTCAATTCAAGATTTACATTCTTTGTTTTAAGACCATTTTAAGGCTAAGGAATCCATGATTACATCCCTCAAATATGAAATCCAACATCTTAAGGACACTTATCAGGCTCATGTTTGTTCTCCTGCTACATCTCATTTTCATTCTATAATTGTTACATGTGCTCATATCAATGATCCTCAAGTCATACCATTACTAGAGCCTCTCATCCTTAATCGCAATGCTAATCAATATGACCTTCTTACTAATATCCTTAATCATGAATTGATCATTTTACCGCCTACTCATTACTATCCTCCTTATCGGCTAAAAAAATATCAAGGGTGTCTATATTGCAATTATAATCGAATCAATGGTCATAATAAGAATGTATGTTATGCTTTACAATGCAAAATCAAACATCTTGAGCATGTCAGGGATTTATTTCATTCACTTCACAACATTCTGTTGCATGCCCACCTACACATGTTGTACCCAAATGGGCTCCTAAAAATTCTCCGTATACACCTAATGAGCATCACACTACCTCTTCTCATGTGCCTTCTTTGGTTAGTCAAATGTCGCCTATTCTACCCATTCCAACTAAGCAATCACATGTAAAGGTTTATCTTCCATGACCTCCTCCTAATAAGTCATCTGCAATGTTACCTACTCAAACTAAACAACCTCATCTTAATGTTGGTCTAAATCCTCCTCCATTCAAGGTATGTATGACATCACTAGGTTATGCTCAACAACCACCTCCTATAGTTAGACTTCTAATTCCACCATCTACTATAGACCATACCTATTTCGATGAATGGGACCTAGATGAAGCTTATTATGATGATGAACCATTTGACAGTCACACTCCTCTATCACCTCGGCGTCCCATCACTTTTTTAAGGTACATACTCCTTACATTGATCCATTTAGTGTCTTTTGACTAGACTTCCATCACTTACATACTTGGGGGCATAACATTTACACATTCCCCCCATCTTACCGTCAACACATCTCTCATTAGCACATTATCATACATCAACCTCATAGCATAGGAACATTCATCTACACTTTCACATCATCATTACCCAATGACACACTCTTGTGCTTTGGTTCACACTTGACTGTTGAGGGCGTACTACACATTATGTCTCTTCACACATATCATGTCATATGTCTTACATCGTATATCATACATTCTACATCTAGTCTACATAATTTCCACCATTGCGTGTCTACACATCATGCGTAGTCTACACACCATGCTATCTTTCACCACACATGCATCACACTCATATTATCTAGACACATTGCATTACTATACACCACCTATTACACATTTTTCACATCACATAGTCGTCTCTCATCCTTGCACATACTACGCATATCTAGTTGTACACACTGTACTCACTACCATATGATGCACTTTAGTTCCTTGGTCCATACTCAATTGCTGAGGGTTTACAAATCAAATGGAACTTATCATACTCACACGTTCATTATTTAACCTTCTTTCATGCAACATTACTAGGTTAGTGACATACGCTATAAGCTAAATGGTCACCTATTCCTTCATATTGTAGCAATATATGATCTAGGCTAAATCATTACCCTACAATCATATTGTTGTGATATACACTTCAACTATAGGGTCACATATACATCATCTCTAGGTCGCATTTCATCAACACAGTCACACACTTATTACAATGCACCAGACACAACACACACTTCGACCATTTACCGATGACACACTCTCATTTATTGTTCATTACTGAATGCTGAGGGGGAAACTAAATACACCTTACTACATACAAATCCATTCACTCGGAAGGCATGCGGCTTCTATCATCCATCTTGCATTCCATTCCATCCATTCATGACATGTTACATATCTTGGTTGCTTTTACTCTTTCTTGCATTGGTTTGTTCATAATCTCTTTATTACACATGCTAGATAAATCTCTTGTACGTCATTATATTTATCATACACATATACACGTTCACATATTTCTCTAGTTGTGATTGCATAGATATAGGTCTCCTACATGTAGTAAGGATGCTCGTCTCATACCAATCCCATAACAGTTACTAGGGGAATCCACATTTATACAATACAGGTGCTATTGTTTCATTTTGTACTTAACACTTTACATTATTTTATTATAACCACTTTTTTTCTAACATGCTAATGGGTGCTTCATGTGCAACGTTTATTTTACAGGTTTACTTATTTCCATGGCTATTTGTTGTTTGTACTTAATTTTCTTTATTTTTCTCTTGTATGCGGGAATTTACATTTGTTTGGTGTGCACACTTGTTTGTTTGTATGAAACCATTATTGCTTTGAGTGTCTTGCAAAATCATGAGCAATTTCCCATGTTTACAAACCGCTTTAGCAGTCTATATTGCTTTCTTGTGTGTTTATATGATTCCTATCTTCTATATTGTTTGCTTCGCTTACAATTGTCTTCTACATGCATGCTTGTTCATACTAACACTTGTTTTACTAGCCACTTGTTTGTGTGTACCTTATTTTTTACCAAGCACATTCCCTCCCCCATGCAGGGCATAGTTTATATGGTCGGTCCTCTTTTGGGGCCACATCCTCTTACAACATCATATGCACCCCCAAAGAGGGGGGCATAATTTTGGGTTACATACTATAGAACGCTCTCTACCAGTACAGTTCAGTCCAGTTTTCCATCCTTGACACTATGGATTATACAACTAGTGGGTTTAGAATAATCTACAAACCCCGTAGATAATGAATTTTATAAGACATGTAGTCCTTAGAATTCTAGGGAGCATTTACAAGTTAGAGGATATAGTGGATTTCCTCCCTACACTAATTTGGCCAACGATGTTGGATCACCTAAAACACTAGGCAGTATAGAGATATCTTCATACATTCTTAGGGAAGTAGTTATAGGTTGGAGAATAACATAACTTTCTCCCTACACATCTTTGGCCATAGTGGCGTGAGATCGCCCAAAATACTTGTAGTTATAGGATATCCTTTTATACACCCTTTCTCTCATCATGGATCAGGTGCACATGTTACTTTTACATTTTTCACACTTTCATTTATAGTATTTTTACTATATACATGTCATTTTTTACATATATACATGCATATTTGACTACTTGATTGTCTTCTCCTTTGTATGTCCTTCTGTATGAGAAGAAAGCAATCAAAAAGAAAAATAACAACAATCATTAAGAAGTTTTTACCTCATACTAACATGTAGGTACCTCACACACATCGAAATTTACACACACGCATTTTCCCTAGGTTCAGTCTCATCACTTTTTGCACTTTTGCATCTTTAGTCTTTAGGCTCCATCTTTTTGTCACTCCATGTTTTGTCTAGTCCTTTGGCACAATTTCTACATCACTCTACATGGACATCATGTATGCATATCTATCTACTTTATGTTACCAAGTGTTTCACATCACTAATATAAAGTGAGTGGAAAAAGTAGACACAAAATCATGCACTTTGGGTATTATTTAGTCTCGGTATCATATTACTATTCATATGGTTTTTGCACGAAGAAAGTACTAATTAACTCATGTCCTTTGGCCATTTTAATTTATTTTCTGTTGTCACTTTCGATCCCTCCCACATGTATTCACCCAATAATTTTTTTCATTTTGTGCCATCTTATCTCTGATTGGGGTGTCCAACTTAGTATTGGGGCACCCTAGGTGCCTTGGTCGCATTCAGGGCAGCTTGATTCTTTTTATACTTTACACTCATCTTTTGGGAAATTTCTAGCTGTTTGAGCTTTCCATATTTTCAGTGGTCAATATTTTTGGGGTTAATTAAAAAATTAGAACAAGATAACCATAAAAATATAAAGTTATGAGACCATAATAAGGGAACCAAGCACTAGGAACTACTGATTTCCACCTAAGGTTGCATTCCATCAAAGGCTCCATTTGCATCCATCTAGTTCCATAACAAGGGACACAGGATGGTTCATTTGCATCACATTGCATAGGAGGGAAGTTTATTTTTATTCCATCCATCATCTATTACATTTATACATTTAGTTATTACTCGCTACTTCAAAAAGTGCGGTTGGCACAAGAGCACCTAGGGAATAATTTACACACATACACACACACACACACGCCTAGAACTACATTTGGGTATGAGATGTAGTACATCACTCAGTTAGTAAGTACACAATTGTGGCCGCTGAGGATAGTTTAACCCCTTTATTTACATATTTTTTTTTTAGGGTTTTGATGCTTGGTTTGAGGTTTTGTAGGTCTTTTATCCATCACTAATTGCCAACGACATCCAACGCAGTTTAACGACATACACGCGACATGAAGCAAAGACTTCACATCACTTGACGACCCTATAATGTTGGTTTATGGACCTCCTGCACATACTACGGTGCCCAAATTTCAGACTAGGGTGCACCCAAGTGCCCCCATCCTTCTTCAGTTGCACCCCAATCTGCACAGATTACTCAGATTTGACCTTTATCAAGCCCATGTGTGGTTATTCTTGCATTTTGTTTATTCAGTATCGACACAGTCCCGAGGCATCGTCGAATCAACTAAGATATTTCTAACCCTTCTTACACATTCGGGTTTCACATTTCTATTTATTTAGTGGCTTGGGACATTTTCCTTATTTATTTAACTATTATTTATGAGTAAGTGCACAAAGTTGGGGGGCCAAAAAGGGGTCTTAAGTGGACGCATTTTTTTGAAAAATAAAAAAATTCAACTTGTACGCGTTTTTTGAAATAGTTACACTCAAAATTGGAAGATGTTGTATAGACATAAATTGTAGGATTTTGAGTCTAGTTTCTAAGCTACTAAATTTTATTGAAAATGGATTAAGTTTAAGTGGGTAAAATAACTAAAATACCAACAAGTGCTCCTATTTTTGTTAAAAAACATAACATAGTGACTTTCGTGCCCCCCACCATTTTTTGAGCACCATTTAGTAGTTTTGAAAACCCTTTTGTAGAAAGATAGCTAGGAGCATTTAGTTTGTGCTCAGAATTTTTTAAAGATTTTTTTAGCAAATATTTATTTTTTTATGATTTTTCAGAAATTTTATGTTTTGAAAAATAACGGAGCTCCAACTGTGCCCCCCCATAACTACCTCAAAAAATATAGAAAATTAGATTTTTTAAAATATGTATAGAATTAGGCCTAGTTTGTGCTAGTGTAATTTTTTTTTCACTTTCGATGACCCAAAAAAAGATACACGATGAAATATAGACATATTTAAACTTCAAAAAAAAGCTATAAAAAGGCATTTTTAGAAAATAAATAATATGGAAACCTTATATTAGTCAGAAAATTTGAAAAATTATATTTTTAGAAAGAAGAAACTCTGCTCTACGTCGTGGTATAATGTTTTTAAAAACAAATCAATTGTTTTATGTTGATTTATCACGGAGGAAGTGGTATTTTTACATTTTGCTTGCAAAAAAACGTTGTTTGCTATGTTTGTGCACGTCCATGCCTTAGGCTTGGGGATCCAAACTGGATCCCAAGCCTTGAGGCATGGCTTGGAAAAGGTGAAAACGTAAAACACATACGCGTTCTGTATAGTATAAACATTGTATATGTTTGTGGCAAGATTCTATGTACAAAAATAAATATTTAAGTATAAGTTTTTCATTTATATAAATAATAATAAATGAAAAACTTATACTTTAAATTTATTTTAGTAAATATAAGAAATTAAGGTCACTCTGCACCTTATGGAATTAGTCTCACAGCTCCATTAGTCACAGTTTAGGAGATAATTTTCTATAGTATAATCTGGTCAGTATATAGGTAAATTTTAGGATTTTAGCATTCAACCTTAATCTTTTAGCATTTACATTCTACAATCGAAACCCTAAACCCTAAACATTAAACCCTAAAGCTGGAGGCCCTAAATCTAAACCCTAAACCCTAAACCATGATCCATAAACCCTAAGCCCTAAACCATAAACCTTAAGCCATAAATCCTAAGCCATAAACCCTAATCCTTAAATATTCAACCCTTACCCATGAGCCCTAAATCCTAAACATTGAGCCTTAATCCCTAAACCCTAAAACCTAAACCATGAACCATGAGCCTTAAATGTTAAACCCTAAACCCTAAACCCTGAAAACTAAATCCTAAACCCTAAACCATAACCCATAAACCCTAAACCCTAAACCCTAAACCCGAAACACTAAATCCTAAACCCTAAAGCCTGAGCTCTAAGCCCTAAACCATAAGCACTAAATCCTAAAATCTAAACCCTAAACCCTAAAATTTGTGACCTAAACCCTTAACCCTCAACCATGAGACATAAACCCTAAACCCTAACACCAAAATAATAAATCCTAAACCCTAAACACTAAAACCTAAACCCTAAAACCTAAACCCTAAACCCTTAACCATAAACCCTAAACCCTAGACCCTAAACCCTGTGCCCTAAGCCCTAAACACTAAATCCAGAGCTCTAAGCTATAACCCCTAGACCTTAAACCAGTAACTACAAACCCATAACCTTAAGCCATAAACCATGCACCATGAACCTAAACCCTAATCCCTAATCCCTAATCCCTAAACCATAAACCCTAAACCTTAAGCCTTGAACCCTAAACACTAAATCTAGAGCCTCAAGCTCTAAGCCCTAAACCTTAAATTGGGAACTCTAAACCCCAAACCTTAAGCCATAAACCATCAACCATGAACCCTAAACCCTAATCCCTAATCCCTAAACCATAAACCCTAAACCTTAAGCCTTGAACCCTGCACCCTAATCCTTGAGTCCTAAACCCTAATCCCTAAACCCTAAGCCCTAAACCCTAAATCCAAAGCCCTGAGCTCTAACCTGTAAACCTTAAACCCATAACTCCAAACCCCAAACTCTGAGTTGTAAATCCTAAACCATGCACCCTAACCCCTAAACCCTAAAGCCTGAGCCCTAAACCATAAAACATAAACCTTAAACCCTAAATGTTATATCCTAAAGGTCCTAAATCCTAAACCCTAAACCATGAACCATGAGCCCTAAATGCTAAACCCCTAAACCTCATATATTTCTAGTAGGACTCATAAGTGAGTTCATCTTTTTGAATATCTTAGGATCATATTTCCTAGTCTTGTGCCTAGAACCATAATTAAGTTTGCTTTTATAATTACCTTGTTTATGAGAGGTGGGAATTCCCCTCCTTCAAAATATCAACAGATGACAGACATCAATTTTTGATGAATCTCTTTGAATTTTGTTCCTATGAAGTCGATGAACCCTTTTCAGTTGAACACTCTTTGTCAATACTAATAAGAATGGGTAAGACACATAACATTACAATGAGTGAAATAGTTCACATGCAATGGGAAGAAGAAGATAGCTCTGTATTGGGTAACATTTATTTGTACCAAATTATTCTTGGATATCTCTAATTTCTCTCCATTAAAATATTAGTAGATGAAAGACATAAAATTGTGACGACTCCCTTAAATGTTCTGCCTACGAATTAGATGAACCCTTTTTAGCTGAATACTCTTTATCAATATGTATAAGAATGGGTAAGACATAGAACATTATATTGAGTGAATGGGTGAGCCTAATCCACTAACCTTAAACCATGATTCCTAAACCATAACCCTTAACCCCTAAACCCTAAAACCTGAGGCTTAAACCCTAAACCCTGAACCCTTTTCCCTTTTCTCTAAACCCTGACCTTTAAACCATAAACCCTAATACCTAAACCCTAAACTGTAAACCCTAAACCCTAAACCCTAAACCCTAAACATTAAACCATGAGCCCTAAACCTTAAACCCTGAGTGTTAAACCTTAAACCCTATACCATAAACCATAAGCCCTACAACCTAATCTCTAAGCCCTAAATCCTGAATCCTAAACCCTAAACTATTAACCCTAAACCCTAAAACCTAAACCATAATCCCTAAACCCTAAACCCTAAACCTTGAGCCCTAAACCCTAAACCCTAAGCCCTAAACCCTAGGACCTAAGCCCTAAGCACTAAGCCAAAACCCTAAACCCTAAACCCTAAACCCATACCCTAAAAACTAAACCCTGATCCCTAAACCCTAAACCCTCAACTCTCAACCCTAAACCCTAAACCATCAACCATGATCCCTAAACCCTAAACCATGAACCTTGAGCTATAAACCGTAAACCTTGATCCCCAAACCCTAAACCCTGAACATTGAGCCCTAAATCCTAAACCCTTAACCCTTAACCCTGAGCCAAAAATATTAAAATGTAAACCCTAAACCCTAAACCATGAACCCTAAGCCCTAAGCCCTAAACCCTGAGCTTTAAACACTAAACCTTAAACCCTAAAATCTAAACCTTGAGTCCTAAAACCTGAGCCATATACCCTAAACCATATGTTGGTGCCATTTTAAAGCTTGCACCATGTTGCCCTAAAATTTTCAAATCTATATCTGCTAAAAAACATTTTACCCTTTGAATTAATGGTCTAAATTTCTTCCCCTTTAGTTGAATGCTTTAAAATGCTCACAAACTTGTTGTTTTACCCTAATTTGAAGGAATATTCCAAGTTTGCCCTTTTATGTGCCCTAGTTCTTCCAATTTTGAGGGCTGTGTCATTTTTTTCCTTTGTCAGAACGTGGAAAAATTGAAATTGATATATTCATACTTGTTTGTATTTGAAAATCCAATCCCAAGGTAAAAAATGTTCGAAAATCATGCTTCAGTTGATTTAAAATAAAAAAATATGCCATCCTTGGCGAAAAAATTGAATTCTAGGGCATCCTTTGAATTTTTTATGTTTTGACGGTCATACGGGCGTCATTTTCCCGTCAAATTCATCCTTAGGAGGTATTGGTAACGTGGTGGGTTTTCATTGGCCGATGCGGGTTGGTGGTGGGTGGATCTCCTTTGAAAATTTTGACTTTATTTTGTAAAAAATTTTAACGTCAAAATTTTGGCCCGAAACCCTGTAGCCAATCAGGAGAGGACATGTGTCCTAAAAGTTTCAAAATGGAAGTGCGGGCTGAGGGGGGACTTAGAGTTTTTTGACCTCTATTTTCTAAAAAGTTTCAAAACCAGTTTTGCCCCCCCTACAATAAGAGGAGGACACGTGGCAGCATGGCTGCGCAGAGCGGGTCGGCAGGCCGGCGTAGGGAAAAGGGGATTTTTTCCCTTTTTCACAAAAAAGTTAAAGAAATTTTTTGGCCCGAAAGCCCGTGACTAATCTAGGTGAGACATGTGTAA
Source organism: Taxus chinensis (assembly GCA_019776745.2). NCBI lineage: Eukaryota > Viridiplantae > Streptophyta > Pinopsida > Cupressales > Taxaceae > Taxus > Taxus chinensis. Next base: position 624,781,425 of record CM034151.1, read on the forward strand.
CATTTTAAGGGCCAAAGGGGGGCGTGGGTCAACGTTGAAGTTTTTAAATTTTCAAAAATTTGTAAGGGAGGTTTGAAGGAAGAAAGGGAGACTTAAAATCATAGCGAATAGGAGAGCGCCATGTGGCGGGGATAGTTTCAGAGGTACGGGCCTGTGGAGATAAAAGTGGAGAATTTTCCCTTGGCTTAAAGGGAGTAAAATGAAGATTAAGCCTGATGGGCCTTGGCAAATGACATCGATGGACACGTGGCAGAGGCAAGGTGGGTCAGTGGGCCGGTGGAGGCAAGAGGGAATTTTTTCCCTTTTGCAAAAAAGGACTCAAAATCAAAATTTGAAGCGCTGGCCCGCTAGCGAATCACAAGGAAGACATGTGGCGAGGGAAAAATCGGAGGTGTGGGCCTGCGGGGCAAAAAGTGAAAATTTTCCCAATTTCCAAAAAAGGTCAAAATGTTGTAGAATTGAAGTGTGATTTCAGTGGGACCCACCATATGCCACGTGTCACCTCCAAAATTCAAAGGCAGAGGGGTGGAGAAAAAAGTCAAAATTTTCCATTTTTCCAAAAAATGTGGAAAAGTCAAAAATGATCCCAATTTGGTCCCAATTGTTTTTTTGACATGTGGAGGGCCCAGTTTAAAGGACAAAGATGGATAAGATTGACGGTTGCTGTGCATCCATTTGTTTTGACCACCATGGGAGCTCCAAGAAGCTTGGAATCATGATTTTTGCACCAAAATTCATCAAATTTATAGTGATTTTGTGTCGTCTTGGCCTTCCAGGATCATTGGCATCACTTTCATGGCTTAATTTTTGATTTGAGATGTTTTTGAAGTAATTTTTTTCCCCAGCCCGAGCAAACACGTGAAATGACAAAATCAAAAGTTGCAGAGGTAATTTGAAAAGGTAAAAAGGTGAAAATGATGAGTAAAAGGTGTTTGCATGCCTCAATGATGAAAAACATGCCTCCAGGATGGATAATGATCCAGATATTTGTAATAATTTAATCTTTTGGGCACACCTGGCAGCCTGCGAGTGTTTTTCTGTTTGATGTCATTTTCATTGAATCATGAGAATTGTTGTAACAAACTTGATCCCATGGCATATTATTTGCTTGGGAAAGAAGGCTCCAATGTGGCATGAGGTATATAATGCATTTTGGAGAAATTGTAAAAGGGGGTCCAGAAAAAAGTTGAAAATCACGAGCAAATTCTGAGAGAAAGCTCATTTTTTTTGAGAAACCCACCAAAGAACAGAATAATTTCTTCTGTGTTGGATCTTCATGTATGTGAGTTGGTTACAAGTGTATAGCCATCACACAGCTCTGAGATTGTTCATGAAACTCTCCCCTGCTGATGAATCTAACAAGCTTTTGAGTTAATCTGTGTTTTCCTGGGCAATATGATGTCTGTTATCATTTTTAAATGCCTGCAAATAGTTTTCATTGTTCTTGTTGCAATCTTGCATTGAAAGTCTTTAGAAATCACACAGAATCTCCATTTCTTGTTGATAGTTTAGTGGCATTTTGCAATCTCATGTTCAGAAGAGCCTTCATCTGATAAAGAGATAAACAAATTTAAAATCACTTTACCTTCCTTGACTGCAGAGATTGCTTGTAAGCCTTTGGGGGTACCTTAGGCATGGTTTGATCATGGATTTTTGTGTTTAATTGAGTTCTTTACTTCAAGATTTTGTGGTGAATTCTCAAATATTGTGTGAAGAGTGCAACTTGGGCTTCCATTTATGCCTCTTCTGGTTGAAAGAATATCCTGATTATTTGAAGCATTTTATCTGATAGTTGTTCAAGTATTGTAGAGGTTGTCAAAGATCTGATATATCCCAGTTTGTCTTGTCAACACCCCACCAAAAATTTCATTCTAAACAAACTAATCCTACCCATACTACCCTGCATTGCATTGTGTGTCAACAAAAGAATACAATCCATTTACAAAAATGCACAAAGCAAATCAGGATTATACAATGTCTCTAGTAACCCTTGCCTTGTCATTGAAAATATCTCCATGATCTGGGAGTGACAACTTGTGAAATTCAGATTTGGAGTGTTGATCATATTTTCCCAAGGCCTTTTCATACTATTTGCATAAATTGAGGGATATCTTCATCTCCTTCACCATTTGGGGGTTACAATATAGGTTCTCTTACCTTGGTTGAAAGGCACAACCTAAAATAGTGAGGGTCAGATCAAAATCCTTTCAAAGTGCTATCCATCTCTCCACAAATCTGAGTGTCAGTTAGATCACATCCCTGGCTACAAAATGACACACATCATGATCTATCTGACTTCAAGCTTCATGCCATATCTCTGATGCTGCTCAGACTGAAAAGGAGAACAAATTTGGGTACCAACACCTTTCTGGCACCGTTGCCGGGGACTTCTTGGAATTTCTTGGTGTTTTTGAAGTGTTTGAAGAGTTTGAGCATTTGTGTATTCAAGTATTTGAGTTGCTACATTGTTAAAATATCATTCTATGCTTCAGATCTGCAAGTTTTAAACAAGGGTTTCAAGTTTTGTCTGCCCTTTTTCCATTTCCTAGCAGTTCATACACTTTGGGTGCATTGTGATTGATTGATCTAAGAAGAAGAAGGTCTGATTTATAAGGCTTTGCAAAGTTTTCAGTGCTAGCAAACATTTGACAGATTATTTTAGTGCATTCTTGCACAACTAAGGTGAAATTCCTTAGTGGTGACTCCATGCTGATTTGATCTTGAAAATACCAGTTGTCTTACCTTTCTGTCATTTACTTTTGTGTTGCTAATCCCTGCAAAACTGGAAGGAAGAAGATCTCTCTTCATCAAGGACTCTGCTAAGAAGTTGTTTACAGATTCAAGAAACTCAGAGCTAGAGGGAAGAAAGGTGTGGAAGGTTGTTGGAGACTTGACTGCAAGAAAGGAGATCCCTATTGTTGAGTTTGAAAGTGAGCAGCCTGTTATTGAGGACTACAATTCTTCTTCAAGTGGATCTGATTTAGACAATCCTATTGCTGATTTGAATTCCCCATCAGGTGAGGGACCTTCTTGTGCATTTGAAAGGCTTGCTCCTAAATCTATGCTCCTGTATTTTCTAAATTTTCTAGAGATCATCAAGAAGGAGAGCCCTTAAGAGAGATCTGTCTTGAAGTTTTCATTCCCATTCCCCAAAGACCTCTCACTCCTCATCAACTTGTTTCACCTCCAAGATCACCCCCACCAAACAATATGGCTCAGCCTAGACCTCCATTTGTTGTTAACACCTTTGGTCCTATAAATTTTAGAGGAATGGATGGTTACCCAAATGCTGTCCCACAAGATGTCAGAAATAGGTTGCCAAAATTCCAGGGTAACAATGCTATTACTGGTGATCAGCATCTCAAACTTTTTGATAATATGATGGAAGATTTTGAGATAGAGTTTGAGGATGTGTATGTCAAATTGTTTATTCATACACTAGAAGAGGATGCTAGGGATTGGTACAAGGCTCTACCTGATAATTCTATTGATTCATGGACTGAAATGAAAAATGCATTTAGGTTGCAATATGGTGACAAGACTGATCCTAGATTTCTTTTATCTGAGTTTGAGAATATCAAGAAGAACCCTAATGAATCAGTCCATGACTTCAACACAAGGTTTAACAAAACTTTGAGAAGGCTTCCTGTTGGTTTGAGGCCTTGTGATGAATCTTGTTTAATCAAATATGTAGATGCATTTGATAAGAAGGCAGCCTATTACCTAAGAGACAAGAACCCAACCAATCTAAGACAAGCTTTCACCATGGCACTTCAAATTGAAAACAATATCAAAGCAATTGGGAAACCTCTCAAGAGAGATGGTGTAAAATTGATAAACCCTGAAAAACCTCAAGCTAGCAAAGGTGCTGATTTAGAAGAGGTTGTGAAAACTTTGGCAGGGGCTGTCAAAGAAATCTCATACAAGTTGGCAAGAGCTGAGAAGGGAATTGGGTAGACTTCACAAGGTCAGCCTAGGCAGCAAGCACAAGATAGATTTGGAAATCATCCTAGGGGTGATCAAAGACAAGATGATAGAGGTAAAGGACCTATGGGAGGGGGAAATAGACAACCCCAAGCACGTGAAAGTAGATTGGTTCCTGACCCTCTAACTGCCAGGGTTGCTGTTGTTGATGAAGTTGCTGATATGGATTGGTGTGATAGATGTTTTCTTCCTCATCCTCCATGTGAAGTGGACCAACAAGTTGATGAAGCTGATAATGATGATGGAACTGATGATGATATTTGCATGGTGGGTTGTTCTTCAAGCTCACAAGGAGGAGCAACATCTACTGAAGTAATAAGTGCTAGGACTGCTGCTACCTTTTGGGATTGCATCAAACGGGTACAAGTATTTCTTCCCCCTCATGCTCTTGAAGTTGATGTAGTGCAAGATTTTGAAATTCCTAACAATGACTTTGAATACTTAAGAGCTTTGATGATTAAGAAGTATGATGGTGGTATCCCTTTGGAGGAAGATAGACAATTGTTGATGAATGTTGTTGTAGCTCAAGAGAAAGACTATAACACTAGAAGAAAAGTTGTTAAGGGAGTTGGGCCTCAAGCCAAACCTAAAACACCCTTGCTCACAAGCATTCCAAAAGAAGCTCCTAGGAAAGAAACACTTGCTAAAAATTTCTGTTGTCCCAAACAAAAATTACAGTCCTCCTCATGCCCAAGCTGCCAAGAATCCACTGCCATCTAATGAATCTTCTTGTCTCCCTTCCAATGTTGTTTTGCCAAAGAGTGTTCCCTATGACATAGCCCAAGTATTGAGCCAAATTAAAGTGAGTGTTCCAATCATTGAGTTGCTTAGAATTCCTGAGCATAAGAAGAGAGCATTTGAGTACTTGGGATTGAAAGAAGAGAAGGTTACTCCAGGCAGAAATGTAAATGTTGTTGAAACTCCACCTCAGATCATTGTTGACCTTGAAACACCACCAGTAGTAGAAGATCTTGGAGAGACACCTGAGGTATATTTGGGGACATATTTGGTTGATTCCCAATTGAATGTTGATCCATTCTTTACAACTTTTCTCATAAAAGATAGGCTACTTCACAATTGTATGTTTGATTCCGGTGCATCATGTAATGTCATGCCTCTAGAAGTCATGAATGAGTTGGATATCAAAGTGACAGCTGCCTATGGGAAGTGTACTACCATGGATTCAAGGGAAGTGCTGGTGGTTGGTTGTGTGAAGGGTTTGGTAGTGCAACTTGCAGCCTATCCGGGTAAGAATTTGAAACTTGATGTTGTAATTGTTGACTGCCCTGCCAAATGGGGTATGCTTTTGTCAAGAAAATGGGCTGCAAGTGTTGGTGGCAGTGTTCAGATGGACATGTATTTTTCCACCATTCCAATTGAGGGCAGCCTTGTTAAACTTTATGGAGAGAAGAAGATGTTGCACCTAATTGAAGATCCCAACAATGCTTCCTATGAAGTGTTGTTTGCTGATGTAGATGCTGAGAATTTCATTGGTTTTGCTGATGGAAAAGAAAATAAAATGGATCAAATCAAAGTGCCTTGATATGGTATGTTCTCCTTGGACATTGCTATTTGATGGAGCTTGCTCCAAATTTGGAAATGGTGCTGTGTATAGTTCTGATTTCTCCTAGTTTGGAAGAATTTGTTTTTTCCTTCAAACTTAATTTTGAATGTACTAACAACATTGCTGAGTATGAGCCTTGTTGTTGGGTTAAGAATTGCATGGAAGTATGGTGTCAAGGACATCATTGTTGCAAAGGGAGATTCAGAGTTGGTTGTCAAACAAATAAGAAAACTGTATGCTACAAAAAATCAGCGTATGAAACAGTATAAGCATGCAGTTTGGGATCTAATTGAAATGTTTGATTCCTTTAATATTGTGTATCATGACAGAGGTCTCAATGCTGCTGCTGACAAGTTGGCAGTGTTGGGTTCTAGATTTGGAAATTGCACCATTTCACCTTATTGTGAATACAACATTGAAGTGCTAACTAGGCCAGCTGTCCCTGACAACATCAAACATTGGCAAGTGTTTGATGATGATTCTCAAGTGCTAAGGTTCTTGCAAAACCAAGGTGAGTTTGCAAATCAGAATATTGATTGGGAGCCAATGGTATGCATGACTGAAGGAAGAGAAACTTTGTTTGAGAAAAGACATCATCCAATTGAAAACAAACACCATTCCTAGAGGTCTTGTTGCACTTGAGTCAAATTTTAACAATGTTGATTGCATCATAAATAGAAACATGTCTACCTCAAGGGATGTGGAAGAGCATAACTTGGGCACTAATGGTAAACCAAGGAAGATTTGGTTGGGCAGCAATTTAAGTAAAGAAGAAAAACAGTCCTATGCCCAACTCTTGAAAAAATATCAAGACTGCCTTGCTTGGTCCTATTCAGAGCTGAAAGCATATAGAGAAGACTTGTTTCAACATGAGATCCCTCTTGAGGCCAAGACTAAGCCATTCAGATAGAGGAAAAGGCCAATTAATCCACTTCTCTCCATGAAAATGCAAGAGGAGTTAAAGAAGTTGAGAGATGGAGGTATTATTCAGCCCACTAGATATTCATCTTGGGTTGCAAACCTTGTGCCAGTCAGAAAGAAGAATGGAGATATCAGACTTTGTGTAGATTTTAGAAATCTGAAACAAAGCATCCATGAAGGACAACTATCCCTTGCCAAATATGGAAAATATGTTGCAGCTTGTGACAGGGTCTGAGTTGCTTTCTACATTGGATGGTTTCTCCGGATACAATCAAGTGGTAGTCAAAGAATCAGAAAGACTTAAGACAACATTCACTACTCCTTGGGGAACATATGTTTTTGTTAGGATGCCCTTTGGTTTGATGAATGTTGGTGCCACTTTTCAAAGAGCAATGGATGTTGCTTTTGCTAGTTACATCAATGAGTTCATTGCAGTTTACCAAGATGATGTGACTGTGTTTTCAAGGTAGAGAGGTGATCATTTGCAGCACTTGGAGAAGATGCTGATCAGATGTAGGGAGTATGGAATTTCTCTTAATCCAAAGAAGTGTCATTTTGGTGTGCAAAAGGCCAAGCTGCTTGGTCACATTGTGTCAAAAGATGGTGTTATGATAGACCCTGAGAGAGTGGAAGCAATCAACAAAGTACCTATCCCAAGAACCAAGAAAGGCATCCAATCTTTCTTTGGTCAAATTAATTTTATTAGAAGGTTTGTTTCCAACTTTGCTGAGTTGACTCTTCCAATCACAAGCATGCTAAAGAAGGACCAAGTTATCAGGTGGGAGGAGGCTGCCATTCAAGATTTTGAAGGAATTAAGGATGCACTTAAACATGCACCTGTTTTAGCAGCCCCAAACTATAAGAGGCCTTTCCAAATATTTTCCTTTGCCTCTGAGTATACCATTGCTTCTGTTTTGCTGCAAAAGGATGAGAATGGGGCTGAGAGGCCTATTGCCTTCTTTAGTAAGGCTTTACAAGTAGCTGAGCTGAAGTATACAATCATGGAGAAACAAGCATTTTCCTTGGTGAAAGCAACAAAAGTTTTCAGGCCTTATATATTGAGTTCAAAAGTTGTTGCTTATGTTCCCCACACCATGGTGAAAGACATCTTATCAGAGATGGAGATCTCAAGCAAAAGATGTAGATGGGTGAACAAACTACAGGAGTATGATATGGACATCCAAACCACAAAGTTGGTAAGAGGTTTGGGTCTTGCTAAGCTCATGGCTGAGAGCAACTTGCAGAATGTGGAAGTGAATCAGCTAGAGGAAGAAAGGGTAGATGTGCTTGCAAAGTTGGTAAGTTCTGAGTGGTACAAAGATGTGATCTTCTACCTCAGACACCTGTGCTGCCCTAGTCACTTAAATAAAAATTAGAAAAGAGCCCTCAAGCTGGCTTCTCAAAAATATATCATCACAGACCTTGGGCTGGCTTGGAAGAACCCTGAAGGTGTCCTCTTGAAATGCATAACTGAAGATGAAGCTCCCAAGATAGTTGCTGATTTCCATGGGGGAGTTTGTGGAGGACACTTTGCTGGAAGAGTAACAACACATAAGATTTTGAGAGTTGGTTATTGGTGGCCTACTCTCTTCAAAGATGCAACCCAGCTGGTTAGAAAATGTGATAGTTGCCAACGTTTCTCTGGAAGACTGAAAGCTTCAGGCTCCCTTCCTTTGCAGCCTGTATCAATTGAAGCTCCTTTCAAGCAATGGGGGATGGACTTCATTGGTGAGATTTCAGATCCTTCTAGTGCTGGCCATAAGTGGATCCTTGTAGCCACTGATTATTTTACAAAGTGGGTAGAGGAAATCCCCACCAAGAAAGCAACACACCAAATAGTTATGGACTTCTTGTTGAATCAAATCATATGTAGATTTGGAGTCCCAGTCAAGATTGTAGCTGATAATGCCATGTGCTTTAGAGCCAAACCTTTAATGGCAATGTGCAATGAATATGGAATCAATCTGACTTATTCTTCAAACTATAACCCCCAAGGGAATGGACAAGCTGAGTCCAGCAATAAGAATTTGTTGAAGATCATTAGAAGAACCTTGGAGAAAAACAAGAAGAAATGGGGTGAACAATTGAAATTTGCAGTTTGGGCTGATAGGATAACTCCTAAAAGAGCTACTGGTAAAAGCCCATTTGAATTGGTGTATGGAACTCAGGCTTTGCTGCCCTTACACCTATAATTATCTTCATTTCAGTTTTCCCAATAGTTGGAAGATCAAGAGCTTGGCCCATATGAATCAAGGATCAATCAGATTATTGAGCTTGATGAGGAGAGAAGAGCATCCCATCAAAGGCATGTCAGATTTAGGGAAAAATTGAAGAGATTGTTTGACAAGAAGGTCACTCCTAGAGCCTTCAATGTTGGAGATCTGGTTTTGTTGTGGGATAGTAGGCATGAAGACAAGGGCAAGCATGGAAAATTTGATGCATTATGGATGGGCCCTTATGCCATTGATATCAGAATTGGTGAACATACCTTCTTTCTCAAGGATTTAGATGGGGAATTGCTTGGAATTACCTGTTAATGGTAGACATTTGAAGCATTTCTTGGATTAATCCCCAAATTTGAGGTATGCACAGCTTGTACAGTGTATAGTGTTTGGTTTTTTCTCTGTTTTTGGTGTTTTGTCAGTTTTTGTGGTTTGCCTTGCTGTGTGGCAGCCATTTTTGTCGGGTTCTCAGCTGGTTTTTGGTGATTTTGGCTCTTGACTCCTTTTCCCAATGGATATTTTGGCACTTGGTCTATGTTTTGTCCTTGTGGCACTCACTGGGAGTGCCCATCCCCAAGCAAGAGCCGATGTTGGTGCCATTTTTGAGCTTGCACCATGTTGCCCTAATTTTTCAAATCTATATGTGCTCAAAAAATGTTTTACCCTTTGAATTGATGGTCTGAAATTCTTCCCCTCTAGTTGAATGCTTTAAAATGCTCACAAACTTGTTGTTTTGCCCTAATTTGAAGGAATATTCCAAGTTTTCCCTTTTATGTGCCCTAGTTTTTCCAATTTTGTGGGCTATGTCATTTTTCCCTTTGCCAGATCATGGAAAAATCAAAATTGATCAATTCATACTTGTTTGTATTTGAAAATCCAATCCCAAGGTTGAAAATGTTGTAAAATCATGCTTCAGTTGATTTAAAATAAAAAAATCTGCCATCCTTGGTGAAAAAATTGAATTCTAGGGCATCCCTGAATTTTTTATGTTTTGACGGTCAGACGGGTGTCATTTTCCCATCAAATTCATCCTTAGAAGGTATTGGCAATGTGGCAGGTTTTCATTGGCTGAGGAAAGGTGCGGGAAGTGGATCTCCCTTGTAATTTTTCATTTTTCACCTTTTCAAGTCAAATGGGGCATTTTGGCCCAGAAACCCCTATTTTTTCCAATCGCAGAGTGGCCTACGTGGCATGTTTTAAAATGGAGAGGGAGGTGCAGGCCTGATGGGGGACTTAAATTTTTTGGCTCTAATTCTATAAAGTTTCAAAACTAGTTTTTCCCCAGTGCTCCAATCAGAGGAGGACACGTGGCATCAAGGCGGCGCAGAGCGGGTCGGCAGGCTGAGCGGAGGGAAAAGGGGATTTTTTCCTTTTTTCACAAAAAAGTTAAAGAAAATTTTTGGCCTAAAAGCCCCAACCAATCCAAGTGAGACACGTGTAACCTAAAGGGTCAAAAGCGGGAGGACAATGAAATGGGAATTTTGTGAATTTTCAAAAATTTGTAAAGGTTTGAAGGAAGAAAGGGAGACTTGGACCCGTAGCGAATAGGAGAGTGACCACATGGCAGGGATAGTTTCAGAGGGCAGGCCCAGTGCGGAGGACAAAGTGGAGATTTTTTCCTTTTTCCAAAAGGTTCAAAATCAAAATTTTTGATGTCCTTGGCCAATGCTAGATGGATCACAAGGAGACACGGGTGGCATGGAGGTAAAAAATTTTTCCCTTTTCAAAAAGGAAAATCAAAATTTGGAGCGCTGGCCCGTAGCGGAGAAAAAAGTGGCAAGGGAGAAAAAATGTTTCCCAAAAAGTGAAAAAGGTCAAAATGTGTAAAATTGAAGCATGATTTCAATGGGACCCACCATATGCCATGTGTCAGCTCCAAATTTCAAGGGCGGAGGGGCGGAGAAAAAAGTCAAAATTTTCCATTTTTCCAAAAAATGTGGAAAAGTCAAAAATGATCCGAATTTCAGGTCCCAATTGTTTTTTGACACGTGGAGGGCCCAGATTAAAGGACAAAGATGGATAAGATCGACGGTTGTTGTGCATCCATTTATTTTGACCACCATGGGAGCTCCAGGAAGCTTGGAATCATGATTTTTGCATCAAAATTCATCAAATTTATAGTGATTTTGTGTCATCTTGGCCTTCCAGGATCATTGGCATCACTTTCATGGCTTAATTCTTTGATTTGAGATGTTTTTGAAGTAATTTTTTGCCCCATCCTGAGAAAACACGTGAAATGACAAAATCAAAAGTTGCAGAGGTAATTTGAAAAGGTAAAAAGGTGAAAATGATGAGTAAGAGGTGTTTGCATGCCTCAATGATGAAAAACATGCCTCCAGGATGGATAATGATCCAGATATTTGTAATAATTTAATCTTTTTGGGCACACCTGGAATCCTGCGAATGTTTTTCTGTTTGATGTCATTTTCATTGAATCATGAGAATTGTTGTAACAAACTTGATCCCATGGCATATTCTTTTCTTGGGAAAGAAGGCTCCAATGTGGCATAGAGGTATATAATGCATTTTGGAGAAATTGTAAAGGGTTGGAAGTTGAAAATCATGAGAAAATTCTGAGAGAAAGCTCATTTTTTTGAGAAACCCACCAAAGAACCAGAATAATTTCTTCTGTGTTGGATCTTCATGTATGTGAGTTGGTTACAAGTGTATAGCCATCACACAGCTCTGAGATTGTTCATGAAACTCTCCCCTGCTGATGAATCTAACAAGATTTTGAGTTAATCTATGTTTTTCTGGGCAATATGATGTCTGTTATCATTTTTAAATGCCTGCAAATAGTTTTCATTGTTCTTGTTGCAATCTTGCATTGAAAGTCTTTAGAAATCACATAGAATCTCCATTTCTTGTTGATAGTTTAGTGGCATTTGCAATCTCATGTTCAGAAGAGCCTTCATCTGATAAAGAGATAAACAAATTTAAAATCACTTTACCTTCCTTGACTGCAGAGATTGCTTGTAAGCCTTTGGGGGTACCTTAGGCATGGTTTGATCATGGATTTTTGTGTTTAATTGAGTTCTTTACTTCAAGCTTTTGTGGTGAATTCTCAAATATTGTGTGAAGAGTGCAACCTGGGCTTCCATTTATGCCTCTTCTGGTTGAAAGAATATCCTGATTATTTGAAGCATTTTATCTGATAGTTGTTCAAGTATTGTAGAGGTTGTCAAAGATCTGATATATCCTAGTTTGTCTCATCAATACCCCACCAAAAAATCATTCAAACAACTAATCCTACCCATACTACCCCTGCATTGCATTGTGTGTCAACAAAAGAATCAATCCATCTACAAAAATGCACAAGGAAAATCAGGATTATACCATGTCTCTAGCACCCTCAGCCTTGTCTTGAAAGCATTTCCATCATTTAGTAGTGACAACTCTGATTGAGTTTGAATAATGGAAGATTGATCATGTTTTCCCAAGGCCTTTCTCCATACAATATGCATAATAAGGGATATCTCCACCTCCTTCATAAAACAGAGGCTACAATATAGGTTCTCTTACCTTGGTTGAAAGGCACAACCTAAAATAGTGAGGGTTAGATCAAAATCCTTTCAAAGTGCTATCCATCTCTCCACAAATATGAGTGCCAGTTAGATCACATCCCCAGCTACAAAATGACACACATCATGATCTATCTGACTTCAAGCTAGAGACTACTTCCTTTGGAGTCCTAAAAAGGCATTTTTGGCCATTTTGTAGCTAATTGAATACCCTTCAGAACAAGCTAAAATGATCTAGTCATGTCATTGAGGTATCAAAAACCATCATGTGTGAAGTATTAAGGCATCATTTGTCTCCATAAGAGACAAATGAGAAAAAACATGTATGAGAATTATGAATTTGATTCCATGAATGGATGCTTTAGAGCTAGGAAAGGTGAGGGGATGATCTTTATATGGAGCACAATGTTTATAAGAATGAGAAATCATCCAAGTTCACTTGATGTAATTCACTTGTTACTATTCGTGAACACTCATTCAACACATATTAGTGTTATCACACCTTAAGGAGGAGGCACATTACAATCACCTAATTTTGGTGATAGGACAAGAATCCCATTCAGGGAACAATCCTCTATATACAAAGTGAAGATCTCTTTTTAGTAAGAAGTAGACAAGCATCATAGAGTTTATTCATGGTCACTAAAGTGAATTATGGACCAAATTTAAAAATTGGTACCAATTGAAGAAGTGGTAGGGATAAAATCCAATATTGAGAGTCAAAAAACCTAAAAAATGACTATATGCTTTCCCAAAACAAAGGCCGACTACAATATATATGCCCTGAAAGTTTTAGGTCCTTTGCTGAAATCCTGAAAATGAGTAAGTACTGACCAGATTAGATTTTGAATAACAATCTTCTAGATTATGACTATTAGAGCTACAAGACCACTTCCATCAGGTGCAGAGTGACCCTAATTTCTTATATTTACTAAAATAGATTTAAAGTATAAGAAATAATAAAATAAATCTTATACTTGAACATTTATTCTTGTACGTATAAGACACCCATATACACATACATAGTCCCTAAAATACAAAACGCGTAAGCGTTTTAACTTCTCTAAAACACGTACATGTTTTGTATATTATGGAACATGTACGTGTTTTGGGTTCTTTAAAACACGTACGCATTATAGGTTTGGTAATTACCAAACCAAAAAAATTAAAACACAAGCACGTTTTAGGAAAACGTGTACATGTTTCGTTTGTTTCTAGGTTTTTGTCCACTTTTTGGCCTCCCAACTTCGTGCACTTACCCTTACTGCTTTTCATATAATTAGATTAAAATAAATTATGCCCCTATATACCATTTTAGTTTAATCAATGTGTCAGATTCCAAATGGAATTCAATTTACTATTTTTCAGGTTGACATAAGGAAATTCACATGATTCTCAAGAACTGTTATAATAGGTTAACCAATTTCTCATGTAGAGTGAAATAATGGGGATTAGGTAGTTATAATTGACCCTTATAGCTGCACATGGTTATCATTTGTTATCAGGTAGATTGTAAACAATTAGTTATGTTGGATTTTATTTGTTGCATACTGAAAATCATTGAAGGCATTAATTGTGATTAAGGGGGTTGTTTTCAAATTTCCCCCTTAATTTTATGAAGTATAATAAGGGTGTTACATTATGCATGTTCAAAATTTATAAAAATTATTTATACTTTGAGTTATAGTTTAATTTCTATCATGCGACTACACTTTGTATTACATGGTTCACCATTGAGCATGCCAATACCAGTACATCAGATGTAAACTATTGAGTGAAGAAAAATTATGTGTAAACACTCATATATGTTTTTCATTTAAGCATGTAATTTTTATTTACACACTTAACGGGAAGGAAAATATAGACATTCAAACTCAATAACTTATCCTTTGACAATGAAAAGTTAGCTATGCTCCCTTATTAAGACAAATGCTCACATTCTAAGTCCAATTTAAACATCTCTTTGGATCTTTCTTGAATTTTCCATCTCCACACTTTTCTATGTCATCAACTTAGGAACTGTTAATTAAGAAAAATTATTGAATCATATATGCACATCATTCCATAACTTGTGGTTTCCCATCACAAGATTCTTGTCCAAAACTATACAGTCTGGTTAGGATAAGTTGTACAACCTTGGTTGACTTGTATGGTACCACTCCTTTGCATCTCCCATCTTTGATTTCAATTTGAATATCTTTATTGTGTTAATTCATCTTCCTAGGGTCAATCTTATCATAATATTCACCTACAAAAGGCTATATAAACAACTCAATATCACTTTATTACTCATCCCACACTTTTAAAAGCTCATATTGCAAATATTAATTCAAAACCTTTCAAGAATCTCCTCGATCTTCCTAAATTAGTTTCATATCATTTATATAATCCACTACTATAGGTTTGAAGCACTCAAGCAAGTCAAATATTCTTACTTCTTCAATTTTCAAGTATGCAAAGGTCTTAGTGCCATGTTTTAACAAGAGTAAAGTCACTCCAAACATGATCAAAGGTACTTAAAATACAAATAGGTATTTCACCCTCACCACATACATGATTTACACTTTTTTTATCTAATGATTTGATGAAGGGTATTATAGGTATATAAGGTTTCCACTTTCTTACAAGTTTTGTCGAGGTTGTGCGAACATGAGCAAAATGTAATGAAGCACATTTTTAGGCAAGTAAAGTATACAAGAAGTATAAAAGCTAATTGTAAAAGGGTCCAAGAACATATAAATCAAGTCATAAATATACAAAATAAGATAAATAATGTACACTAGTTGTATGCCCCTATATTAGGACATTTTCCAGTTCTAGTGTAAAAAATGAACCATATTTAGGTTGAGAACAACTTATTTTTCAATCTGCACATTTAAGTATCCTCATGTGTATTTGAGATATTGTTCTATCATTTATCATTTTTGCAAGTATTAATTATTTTTTCTAGCTATGCATGGTTAATTATAAGCTAATTCAATAAGAATAATCTCCTATAACCAACCCTTACATCCTATATATTATTTTGCACATAACATTTGTACATTATATAATTAGGATGCAAACAATTACTACACATATGACTTCTTTGAGGGGCCGAACATCCTTTTCTTGATGGGTCTTCCCTATCTCATAATGAGGCCCTCATTGGGTACATCTTGTATTGTCTTTACCCTATGTATATACACATTCTAAACCTACAAAACATTTAATTAATAACATATTATTAAAAATTTCAAATATTTACAAAAATACAAAATCATGACCTATATATGACTTGTTTTGCTATCTCTTTACTTCACATATATTGTTTGTCACAAAATTTGATATAACATATTTTTATATACATTATTTACACATGTATGCTTACAAGGGTAGGATCGAGATTTTTTCATTTAAATTTTGGAATGAAGATGGAAGTAGGACTATCAAATATTTTTAAGTTTGAGATATCAGGTTTTTTGTTTTTTCCATACTTTAAGAGGTATAATTTGATACAAGGCTTTATAATAATACTATTTATAATGTAGAGTGCAATATTCATTGCTTATGCTCATATAAACTTAGTAACATTTAACATATGAATCATAATACTATCCATTTCTAAAATAGTCATATTTTTCCTTTTTGCGATGCCATTCTGTTATAGGGAATAGGGAGTGGTTAAATCACACTAAATCCCACACAACACACATAAATCATCATTTTTTTACTAACGTATTCACCTCCATTATCTATTCTAATTATAAGTTTTTGTGATGTCATTTTTTTACCAACGTATTGACCTCCATCATCCTAGAAAAGTCATCGATGAAACTGATAACAAACAAGGCTCCATCGAGAGAAGTTACTTCAAATGGACCTCTAAAATTACTATGAATGAATTCTAATAAATGAGAGGTATTAGGATCTTGATGTTTGTGAAATGGTTCAATGTGTTGCTTACCACGTAAGAAACTTTCACATGTTTCATGATCATATTTCATCTTAGGAAGACCTACTACAAATTTTTGATGAGACATTTCATGCATTCTCTTAAAATTTACATGTCCTAGTATTTCATGCCAAAGTTGAAGATCATTCTTAGAAGAAGAAAAACAAACTTTAGAAAAAAATCCATCAAATATATTAACCAATTTTTTGAATACCAGAACTATTAACATCATGAAATTCATTTTTAACATACCATTCATTTTGCAATAAAACAACTTTATAATTTTCCTTAATAAACTATGAGAAAGATAAAAGGTTTTATTTTCAATTTTGGGACGAAACCAATATATTTGATTATTCCATTATCAAGTTTTACATTCCCAAAAGTTTCAGATTGAATAACAGGATTGTCTCCTAGATATATGTTTTACCGACATTCTACCATATAAGAGAGGATGCCACATAAAAAGTCATGTGTCTGGAGGCACCACTACCTAGGTTCCATTCATTGTCATTCGATGCAGAAAGTGATGTATATAATGCAATAGTTTTGGTTGCGTTATTTTATCAGTTTTTGTTTTGATTCTAATTTTGATCTTGCTTCGGGTTTTTGAGTTTCTTCCCATTAAGGTTTTTTTTGAATTTTTTCTTATTTGATGACAATCTTATTCTTTATGACCAAATTTACCACATTTGTGATAGGTTCTGTTGAATTGTACCTTGAAATTCTAGTTATACTATTACTATCAGGGTTATTTTTGAATTTCAGTATGAATTTAAGCCTATATTTTGGGTTTCCATTGTTTTGAGATGAAGCTGATTTTTGATTATGAGAGAACAAGGTTTAAGTTGCATTTTGTTTTGAATCAAATTTCTTCATTACGCATTCTTCTTGAATTAGGAGAGAAAATAAGGTATCTAAATCAGGTAATTATTATTCATTTTGATATTTTTAATTCAAAGTGTATATGAAGTTTCTACATTTTTCATGTATGTTAATCTAAATTATGAAATAAAGAAGTTTATCTTGAAATAATTGACAACCACAACTGTCTAGATGAGATTTAATATTTTTATTTTTGATAGATAATTCAATATTTTCTCATCCCATTTCATTGGAGTAGTAAAGAGTTACATGATTAGTTTAATGTTTTTTGAGAGACGAGTTCCCTCATGCATAGACTTGAGCTATTTTTAGACTTCACAAGGAGAGTCCCAATGTTTGATATGGAGTAAAAACTCATGTTTTATGATTCTTAGTATGATGGGAATTGCCACTTGTGATTTATGTTGAAAGGAACTTAGGTTATTTGTTGTAGCATGTCTCTTGGTAGGTTCTTTTCTATGCCACTAACAAGATCCCATTATTTTCTAGACAAAAATTCAGCTTTTAATCTAATATTCCAAATGTTGTAATTTTTTCCGTTTAATAATCATGACTTTTCTATATAAAAGTTTCCAAAAAATGCCATATTAATTTAACTTACTTTTTAGAAACACAATATAATGAAATGTAATGAAATTTGTATTTCAGTATATTTTATATAAAAATAAATTAATACTTTTAACCTTGTTTTTGTATTTTAGTCAATTATCAAAATGATACTTTTTAAAGTAATGCAAAATATAATTATAAAAAACAACAAAAAAATTGAAAGAAAATAGAGGTGTGGAGAGGTTTGTATCCCCGAGCCTTTTAAAGGTTTTACATAAAGTAATTAAATTTTGAAAAAATCTTTAACCTTAAGGCTTGACTTTACTAGGAATATTTAAGAAACACAAAAAATTGCACAATTTAAAAAGGTTGACTTGAGCCGATATAGATGAGAGACTTTCACATCCACCACCCAGTCAGTAATTTTTCTAGTTAACTGATATTTGAAAGTTAACTTTATTTTAAGCTAAGACTCGTAACAATAATAAATAAGAGGGTCCGATTCAACTTTGCTGAATCAATTTTTTTTCTAAATTTTATCATTAAAAGAAATTTTATTTAGGGTTTTGAGTTTATAAATTAAATTGCAATATTTTATTTATTTATTTTTCTTTGCATGTCGAATGAAGTATGGTAATTTCTGGATAGGATTAGAAGGCTAGCAAGGTGTTTGTGTGCGACCACAAACCAATATTGTAGCAGGCCGTATAGGCCAATTTTTTTGTAGCAAGCCATATAGGCCAAGACGATTTTGATTTTATATGTTTGATATAATTTCTATTAAAATTGAAATTAAATAATATATATTTATATAATTGAGATTGATTTTCATCCGGTACACAAATAAAACTATTTGGTAATTTTTTGAGTCTCTTGCACCTAGAATATTTGAGAACCTGATTTCTTCTATAGCTTTCAGTAAATTAATTTTCCTTGTAATCTGCACACGATTCTTAATATTGCTCTGAAACCATGTAGGAAAATTTTACTAAATAAATGAATATAGTTTGCAATGGATCTTTAATAGGATTTGTGCAAATATACAAAGAAGTAGAAATATAAATTATGAAATAATGAAATGTAAATTAACTTTACACAACATAATAGCTAGATAATTAATGTGGGGAAAACTTGAAGGTAAAAAAATTCATAGTGAAAATACACCTTTTTATAATACGAGGAATTTAACAATATTTACTTAACATAATAACTGTAAATATTCACTTCTCCAATTCACTGAGTGAAAAAATATTTTCTTAATAATGCTATATATCAAATATGCATCCAATATTGCATTCTCAAAGAGATCACCCTATTATAGAGGGTGGGTGATTCAGTTACATTTATTGAATGCATTGTTTCAATCTTTAGTTAATTCCATAAGTGGATTAATTAACACTTCCATATTAAGTTGAAATGCATTGAGAAATGAATTATATTCATATAAAACTAATGAATGTGTATGTGTGGTGGTCCATCAAAGGTAACCCCAATCAATACTATAAAATCTAATAAGACTTGTGACTATGTCATTAATGGATTTGGGATGTGTACAAAACTTGCGACATGTCTAATGACTTACTACCTTCATGCATGCAAAAAGACTAGACCTTACAACTACATATGAAATTATACTCTACTATGGCCCTCTCCCACACAGTTTTGGACCTACAACTTGTGTACTTATGTATTTATGTGTCACTTCACCTTCTCCTATGTCACATCTTGATATCTTCAAATATTCAGTAAACCTCTCATCTACACTTGTACTTGCAAAAAACCATAGTAGGTAGCTTCCTACAAACCACTTCAAACACACATTAGATAACAAAAATATGGTTATGTGAATGAGTTGGATTAACCATGGCAGTCAACCTGTGTGATTCAGACTAAGCACTACATGAAATTTTAAACTCCATGTAGCTCTCCTAGTGTGCATGCATGCGTGTATGTAACTAATCGATTGACCCAACTTTACACATGTAGATACCTCTGGTTGGTGACCGAAATAACCTACCAGTAATATTTTTTTGTTGGAATTTTTCAATAACCCTCTAAACTAGATACAAAAGTTGATGCCAACATACATAGCTTCTTATCATCCAATATTAACACCTGTTTTATTCAGCTTCTAACTATGAAAAATTTGAATTAAATGTGTGTAAACATCAAGTTAATAAACCTACATGATTTTACATAATACAAATTGTCCCATAAAACTAAAAAATTGTTGTTAATTCTAGCATAATGTGTACATCATTCAATTTAATCATATTGAATAAAGTCTATTCATTTTAATTTAGACCTCATAATTTCCTAGTCACATTAATAAACAAAGCTCATGTTAAACTATTAAGTTATTAATATACTCTTATTTTCAATTGCCATATGTGTATACAAGATTGTTTATTATTCACATGTAATACATATGATTCATGTATGAACCAATACATTGTGGTTCAATTATTTTATTACAAAGGTTAAATTTCTTGTCTCAATACACAATTCAATAACTATAAGTACACAGACAAGATCCAATAATGTATCATAGCAAATACTATTGTTGCATGTCATAGGAGATCCATCCTATTGTTGACTATGCTATGTGAGAGTATAAATGAGGCACTTTATTCCATATATGGCATAAAAAGGATTCATACCCAATGTTGAGTGATATGAATTATAAGAAAATTCAACTAATGGTAAGTAATCTTTCCATTTGTATTGTTGTTCTAAACAATACATCTTGAGCATCTCTTCTAGGACTTGGTTATATCTCTCCATTTGACCATTTGTCTCCGAGTGATAAGAAGTACTAAAATTCAATTTTGTTCCCAAAGTAAAACTTGTGCAAGGTTTTCCAAAACCTTTATGTCATATAAATATCTCTGTCAAATATAATCTTTTTTGGTATTCCATGCAAATAAAAGAATTCCATGAACAAATATTTTTGGCCAAAAAAAGTTTAACATCTTCTAAATTACCCAAGATAAAATGGGCCACCTTAGTAAGTTTTTCCATAGCTACAAATATAATGTCATGTTTGTTCTTGGACATTGGAATTCCTTGAACAAAATTCATACTTATAACCTACCATTTCCATTTGGGATGCTCATGTGGGTACAAAAACCCATTTGGATGAATGTTCTCAACCTTAACATGCTGACGCTCCAAACATTTTAAAACAAAATTCATGATATCCTTTTTAATTCCCAAAAAAAAAAAACAACTGCTTGATATCAACCATCATCTTCATCACTCTCAGGGGATCTGAATAATGAGAATTGTGTGCCTCCTCTATTACTAGGGTACTCAACTCCCTAAGGTCAGGTACATATAAATTTGTCAAAGAATCTAAGAAGTCCATCTCTATCAAATTGATAACCCTGATGTCTATGATACAAACTATTTGTCTCCAATATAGATTTGAACCTATTATAAAAAAGTATCTGAATATATTTTACTAAAAATTTGTTATCTAAAAGTGGTTGGCGTCAAGGACATGGCCGCTACATGTTTTATTATGATAAGGGCATCCATAAATTTGGTTTTCCTTTCCTATGATATATCTTAAGTCAAAATCATATTCACTCAAAAATTCCAACCAACAAGCTCTGTCATGTATTAAAGTTTGTTTGAGCGAAGATATGCTACAATCCTAAATGATTTGTCTTAAGAAAAAAATATTTCCCAAAAGGTAATGTCTCCACATCTGTAAGGCATGTAATATGGATGCATGCTCAAGATCACATGCAGATAATAATTTAACTCCCCTTGCCTAATTTTTTGTGACTCATAAACCACTAAATGATTATCCCACATTAACACTCTAAACCCTTCATGTGATACATCCATGACTATGGTGAATTTTCCATTAGGATCTGTAAATTTCAAAATTAGTGTTGTAGTCAACTTTTCTTTACGAATTTGGAAGGAATTTTCATAATTTTCAGTCCATAAAAATTTATTTTCTTTCTTTTGCAGTGAGGTAATAAGAATGTTAATATTTGAAAATGCCTGCCACAAATTTCCTGTAGTACACTACAAGTCCCACAAAACTACATACCTCATGTGTGCTCCTTGGGGTAGGCCACTCCATGATAGCCTTTATCTTTGATGGATTGACTATAATTCTGTCTGTTAATATAACATGCTCCAAATAAAGCTTTTTTTCTTTGGAAGAAAGTACATTTCGACAACTTACCATATAACTTACGTTGTAGCAATATTTGCAAAACAAGTTATAAATGTTGTATGTGCTCTTCTTAAATCCGTGAATAAATCAATATATCATCAAGAAATACTAGTACAAACCCATCTAAGTAATTCCTGACCATACTATTAATTAAATTCATAAAAGTTGCTGGTGCATTACCGAGTCTAAAATAAAAAACCATGAACTCATAGTGGCCATACCTAGTGTGAAAATATGTCTTAGCTATGTCACTCTTATTGATTCTCAATTAATGGTACCCTGATCTCAAATCAATCTTTGAAATAAATGTAGCTCCCCACATTTGATAAAAAAGATAAATGTTCTTTATTGTTTCCTTATTCAACATTATGTAATCAATAAAAAGTCTAAGGGTCCCATCCTTCTTTTTCACAAAAATAACTAGTGCTCCCCATAGTGAAACACTATGATGGATCAATCCATTAGATGAATATCTCTTGAAATTGTGCCTTTAATTCAAAAAAATTTGGTTATATTCATTTGATAAGGCACTTTTGACTTTGGTTTAGATCCTAGGATTGATGTCAATAGAGAAATCAAATTCTATATGAGGAGGAAGTCTTGGAAATTCCTCTAAAAACATCAACAATATCCTTTAGAAAGGGGTAATCCTCTAATGTAAGTTCTATTTTTTCACCTACATCATCAATGTGTACCGCATACATTATATGTCCCTTTTTTCGAGCCTTCTTCAGATGTATAGCTGATATTTTCTTCAACCCAGTGTCTTTCTAAATCCCTTGGAAACTCTTATGATTACCAGTATCACCTTGGAATGACATAATTTTATGTAACAATCCACCTTAGCATGCTGTTGGCATGGTCAAATCACCAATAAAATGACATCATATGACCCAAAGGGTACAACATATAAATTTCAAATTTGTTGTAAAACTCGGCAACTCTAATTCAACTGTGAATAGAAATTTCTATACTCTCCTTTCCATCTGATTTCCATATTAGAATGTCCATTTTTTTATCCATATAACTCAAGTATTTCCGTAGCTCTAACTTTTATAGAAATTTTTCTCAATAACTCAAGTGCAAAAAAACATCCCGTAGCTCTAATATCAATTAAAAAAAGCATAAATACCAAAAATTTTACCTAACACTTCTACTGGATATGATTGGAAGCTTTCTTGATGATTGTCGACTATTGCATGTATGTGCAGATAACCTTGAGATTGTGAAGGATGTCCTCTAGAAATGTTTTGGGAAAAATGGCTAGCATAATGTTCCCCTTCACATTTAAAACATCTTAGCCATATGCCCTTTATTTTGTGGAAAATTCTCTCATGTATTCTTGTTATGATAGTTACCACCATTTCCATTTGGTCAATTTATATGATTATTTCCTAGCTTATATGAGTTACATGTATTATTCAATTTCCAAGTGTTACCTGATTTGTTTCCTCCATTCTTTTTGAACTCGATAAATTTATTCTTGAATGGTCATGTTTTCTACTGGATTTGTCTATTTAACAAGGCCATAAAATCCTTCATAGTAGTTGAAAGTACATGCAAATTTGGTTCCTACTTCATTTCTTTTTTGAATGCCTCATCCATAGTATTCGTCCAGTAGACATCCACCTCATGTCCATTACAAAGATTCAACCCCATAATAAACTTACGGATTTAGAACTGCTCATCCTTTTAGTATTGTGGTACATATTTGAGAATTTTGATGAGCTTATCCTATTATTGAGTAACTGTAAGATCTCCTTGGGTAAAATTCTAAAAATTGACTTTTTTTGCATCGAAATATAACCGCGGAAACCATATTTTCCAAAAATGGAGTCACAAACAAATCCCACATATTGTTCTTGGCACTCAAATTTTGCTTAACCTTATTGTTGTTCCACCAAGTGGATGCTTCATCTGAAAACTAATATGCGACCCATATTACCTTTTTTTCCTCCAAAAGTTTCAAATCTTGAAATACTTCTCCGTTTCAATTTTAAACCTAGACCTCTTGGGCACTTGTTCAATTGTTTGATCATGAGTATTTTTCATAGCTTGACCAATCTTTTCATTACTCTTGGTGAAATTGGTTCTCTAATTATTTTCATCATTTGGTTCATCATTGGGACCCCTTTTCTCAAGTGTTACAAGTTAAACACAGGTGTCGGTCAATAATGCCAAAATTTGATCCAAATTTTCTTGTTGTTGTTTTGCAAAATCTTCATCAACATTAGGAATGTCGTTGTCATCATTGACATTATTACAATTTCAAGTACTAGATATTTCCCTTTTCCTTTCCATTTTCTAATCCTGATATGACCAAAAAAAGATTTTACAAATTAGAAACGTAGAAAACATAATTAAGGCCACAATGTTGAACTTTCACTTTGATACCAAAATGTAATGACCTCTAGCGGGTGACTGAAATAACCTACCGGTAATTGTTTTACCAAAAAATTTCAATAACCCTCCAAACCAGATATGAAAATGGACGCCTCTCAATTACCTAGTCCTACATAAACATAAAAAAACATGCTGAAAGCATAATAATTGTAATATACCAGCATACACAAGTTCTTATTATCCAATATTAACATATTTGTTATTATCTTCTAGCTATAATTTTTTTGAATTAACTATGTGTAAACATTAGGTTAATAAAACTTACATGATTTGTCATAATATAATTTTTCCAATATAACTAAAGAATTATTGTTAATTAAAAAATCATGTGTAACCATTCAATTTAATCATATTGAATAATATTCATTCACTTAACTTAATTGATACCTCATAATTTTATAGCTCACATTAATAAATGAAGTGCATGTTAAACCGCTAAGTTATTAATATACTCTTTTTTCTGATTTTTTCGTGTGTATAGTGTATTATTCATATGCAATACATATGATTCATGTATAAACTAATACATTATAGTTCACTTATTTAATTATAAAGGTTAATTTTCTTGTTATAGCCATACTAAAATAACTATGCTAATTGCATAAACCTAACACCAAGCCACTTCAAAGCAAATTTAATCCAACAAGGACATCAAGATAAGAGCTTAAAGGAAATAATTACTCTATTGCATAAACATGAATGAAATCACCTAATTCTAACCATTCCTACTCTTGTATGTATGATTAATCTAAAACATGAGCCTATTTAGATCAATGAGCAATCAAATTTATTTGTTAATATCCAAAGAGAGGGAATGATCTCACCAAGAAATGGCTACAAGGCCATTCCTAGATCTTCCTTTCTCTCAACAATGGTAGAATGAACGAAATGTATGGAGTAGCTATTCCAAATCAAAGGAGAATGCTCTTATCAATATGCTTATAATTTCCACTATTCAAAGTGTGGTGTGGTGTGTGACATGAATACTAGGTTTATTATATAGCTTTCCAATTTGGAGAAGCATGAATCATAGTGCTTGTGGGATAAATGATAAAGTTTAATTAGAAGAATTAAGCTTGATTAGAAGAATTACTAAGTGATTAGCAACTCATGGGAGTTGGGGGTGCTTTAATTAATCAAATATGATTAATTAATAAGCTAGGATAAGCTTAGAAAACTTTTAGAGATGATTTGGAAGGAAATGGAGTGATTTTGAATGGTTGGAAGGGGGTTTTAACCAATAAGAGTGTTTATTGGTTAAATACAAGGGTAAATAGGCTTAATTAACTAATAATAGCTAATTATTCAATCGAAAGAGGATTATTACTAATGAAGTGTTGTTAATTGGCATTCGAAGTGAAGTAAAGGCTAGTTATTAATTGTAGTGTCGTTAATTGATAAAAATGGAGGGAAACATTAGTTAATTAGTGGGAAATCACTAATTAATATGGAAATGATAGGAAAGAGGGTAATTAGTACAATTTTAGTAGTAAAAATACGTAGGTGGATTTTAAGTGTCTACATTTGCCCCTCTTTGGGGTGGCGTAAGCGACGTCTCTTCAAAGACAGTAGAAAATTATAAACAATTAAATTTTGAATAAAATGGAAGAAAATAAGTAGAATGAAGGATTCCCCCTCGAGTGCCGAAGGGGTGATGAAAGAGGTCAATAAATAATAAAAAAGATGAAGGAAATGGATATAAGAAAATGATAATGAAGAAAAATGAAAATGAAGAGAATAGAAATAGCTTTCATCCAACATGACCTAAAAAAAACTTTATTACATCAATTTGCTCATGATATATGCCATCAACCCTTTATTATACATATAATCATACACCAAAAGTGTAAAATAACATGAGAAGCCATAATACTAACATCTGTTCATTGCTGAAATACCAATATCAATGCAAAAAAACATGAAGTAATGCAATACAAGAAAGCAAACAAGTAGACCAACAAGGAAACAAGCATAAAAAACATAATCAAACAAAAAACGTTCAAGAGAGTTATACCAATGTTTTTGTTATTGAGATTCAATTCCCACATGTGTGAGTTAATGACAAGGATTAAAAATGACACCCCAAGAAAGGATACATGTGAGGTGAATAAACATAGGACATAGAAGTCCCATGAAAACACAACTTTGTACTATGAAACTTCCCCAAGTAACTCGTTTGTGCAAGAGAAGACAGACATAACAAGTAAACCAAATTTTTTTAATGAAGGTAGATCAAAATGATCCATGAGTCACGCACAAGAATAAATGAGAACCAAAGAAATATGTTTTGTAGGAAAATTTCAATGTTTGAGGACAATGCGTCTGATAAATCATTCAAATGTGTGAATACTTTTTACTAATTTTTGGTAGAAATTTCTTTTTTACCAATTTGTTGGATTTTTTGAATTTTACCAATTTTTTGGATTTTTTTAACAATTTATTTTAGTTTTTGAATTATTGATTTTTTTTTGGGTAGAATGTGATATAGAAGAATGACAAGGCATGTGAGGCATTAGAAAAAATCTCGGGAAGAAAAAATATGCCCCAAGTAGAATAAAAGGTCGTCGAGAAGCAAAAAATATGCCCTAATGCAGTGAAAAAGCTAGAAAAATGACCATTTAATAAAAATAATCATCACGAAAGAATGCCAACATGTGGCAGGAAGAATATAGAAGAATCAAGTTAGTTATCTAGCAATTAGATGGTAATAAAAATAAAGAATTAGGTCAAGATGACTATAAATATCAGGTTGGGAGGGTAAAATCCATCACAACAAGATATTATTACTTGACCCTTTTGAGGTTTAGTGAGGCTTTTTACTTTGAGTTTTAAGAGGAATGACACGAGTTTTGAACCATATACACCGCGCAGACAAAGTATAAGAGTATGCGAGGCTTCCTTCAAACGGTGCACTTATACATAAAACAAAATTTTTCATTTTTGAGTGCATTTAATGCTAGTTGTAGGTAGGGGAAAATGGTGGGATCACGCTAGCACAAGCCTTTGGGTGCGCTATCATCAGAGGTTATGTGCTAGTAAAAGGGGTGCACACTAGTGCGCTAGCGTAGAACTAAATTTTAGGTTAAATGGAGCTCGCGCTAGTGTAAAACTGGGAAAGTTAGTGTGAAAATACATGCACTAGTGCAGGCTTACACTGGTGTAAAAATGAGGGCGTTAGCTTGAAAAGGTGCACGCTAGCATAAAATTGCACTAGTGTTAAAAGGGGTGTGCTAGTGTAAAAAGGATTACACTAGTGTAGATATGGGGCCTTAATTTTTTTAGAGGAAATCAAAAGATTTTTAGAAAAGCCTAGGGATGAATAGAAAAATGTAGAAGCAATTAGAACACCTTAGGAAGATGTTATGAGAAGAAATGATGTTAATAAAGTGTCTTGTGTAATATTTCACGTAATATTATGTAACTTTGAGGTATGTGATCATCATGGAAGTCTTCGGGCGTATGAGTAGACGTTATCATGGCAAGAGAAGATTTTTCTTACTGCTAAAATTGAGGCTATAAGCCTTGCTTACATTCCACAGATGCCTCATATTACATTGAATCACACCCTCTTGAATGCATTAGAAGAGAGTGGCAGAGTGAGAGTCAGACCTTTAGACTACCATCCGGTGAGATGATGGTGACTTTAGAGGATGTGTATCAGATCCTCTAAGTTCCAACTTAGGGAAGCTTGGTGACGTATGATGGGGATCGCGGCCAGATCCTTGACTATATTTGGGACATGTTTCTATGTTGAGAAATACACCGAAAGGGTATGAAATTACTTCTATACAAATGTTTATATGATTTAAATATTGTGTGGATACTTGTATATTTGACAGTTCTTATTAGTGGCCACTTGCTTCATGACAAGACTGGTACACACTTCCCACTTAGTTTAACATGAGTAGTGCACCGACTATTGGATGGATAAATCTTCTGCTAGGGTTAGTTCATATTGGACCACATGTACTAGGACATGCACCTTATAACATATAGAGGTATGAGGATCTTGGGGCCCTACACATTGTTACAGATTTGGGCCTTGGACGATATTGCTATTAGACACCCACATGGATTACTACGAGTTAGGGCTCTAAATGAGCCATCTTGCATGGGGTGGGAGCTAGTGGGTGAGAATGTTACAATCACACATGGGTGAAACTACATACTATAGGAAATCATTTGAATATTTATAGCTCCACATGATAGCTTGGCATCCCTACAAATTATATTAGTGGTGAGAGGATGCCGTTGAGGTCAACACTACAGAGGTTAAACATTTTATTATTGGTAACCGAAGACACATAAAAAAGTAGTACCAGGGTGATATGGTGCATAAGAAATTAGGTCATGTCTAGGGTATTCTTGGAGACAATATGTGGTATGCACATAGAGTGTGTGAGACTTATGATTTTGGTCCTCGAATCAGACAATACTGAGCCCAAGTAAGTTTTAGAGATGCTGATCCACATCGATGTGTTGGCATGGTGTCCTAATAGGTGTTGTCATTGATGAAAAACCACATTAACGATAAATTGAATGTTTTAAGATGATGTCATGATGTTTTCATGGAGCTAACATGATGGTTCAGATGTATATCAACTACTACAATGGGATTCAGTGAGGTGTGCTTGCTCTAACAAGCCCATACAGGTGCCTACGAGATATAGCTTGATAGTGTGATATTATTAGATGCCCGAGAGGCATGTTGACATGATCTCAAATTTTTTTTGAGGGTGCTTGAGCACTCACAACAGTGGCATGGTGTAGGTACAACTAGTTCACTTTGGTACAGGTGCTCATTGAGAGTAGGTATGACAACTTGAAGGTGTGACAATGTGGATTGGAGCCATATGAGCTCATGGAAGGATGAAATAAGGTGTATCATGACATATGAGGTATTTTTGGGTCATTTTCAAAGGTTTTTCATGATCAATTATTGCATTATTTTAGTTGACTCTAGATTCTACAACGAGGATCAGAAATGTAAACATAGGTAAGTCTTAGTGATTGGAGGGATTGAAGTATGTAATTATCATTATTATTATTAGAGATGTTATAGGGATGAGTGATAATGGTATCAATTTTTTTTTAGGTTTCCATGTTGAGTATTTTTCCAGGTATGACTAAGTTTGTGAGACATGGTGAAAAACAAGGCAAATTCTAGCTCGAAGTGCAACTTCAGATGCTCGTTGTGAATAGTGGGATTTACATGGGACATTGTGGATTTCAGGGAATATTATAAGGTGAGATTATAAGGTTTCAAAAACATAATTAGGTCATTTTATTTTTAGGTTTTATGAACAAATGTTAAGAAGGTAAAGTGGCCTAAAACCCTAGTTAAATCCTAACTATGAGCAGTTGGCAGAAAGTGAAGTATTATGACCAAGTTGTGATTGGTTCATAAAAATTGATGATTTTATGTTGTAGAGTAATCCTCAGGATTTATATAAATGTATGGCTTAGGTCATGGTGATGAGTGGGCCCCACTTATAAATAATAATTTATGAAGAAGACGGTTTTAGGAAACGTTTGTCCAAAGGAGTAACATGAAAAATTGATGGTGCATGATGATTGGGATTTTTTATTGATGTCCATGGATTTTTTAGATAAATTTAATATAGGTTCATGGTATTTTGAGGTCTAAATAGGTTGACTTGTCAAAGGATAGTTTTGGGGGTCTCAAATAGCAGGATCTAGTAAAATGAGCATAACTTGAGCTACAGGTGGAGTTTTGATATGATTCAAGTTTCATTGGAAATAAAATTTAGAGAGAGTTATATTTATATATATATTTAATAATTATTAGGTCACTTGGTAGGGTTAATAGGTCATTATTTGAGTAGGAATATTTTTGGCAGTTCAAAAAAGGACATGTTTCAGTGAAAGTTTGGTGTTATTTGAAGCATGAGATGGATTGGGTAATGATTAATATCACCTGGAATGTGCAGAGGGATTAATTTTGAATATAATTAATCAATTTAGAGGTATTGAATGCATTTATAAATTATTTTATGAGCTAACCTTTAGAAACAAATGTTTTGGAAGGTTGATTTGGTGAAGGAAAAAAATAGCTGTGGTTTGAAGTGAATTTTTTTTAATGAATTATAAATTGATTAGAAGTGTTATAAAGGTTATTTAATTTACATTGAATGGTCACATGGAATGGTTTGGTTGACTATAAGTGATTTGGTGACATTATGAAGTTTTCAGGGTGTTGAAGGGTGCATGAAACAAGTATTTTGATATTTGTAAAGGGAACTGGGCTTAGTAAATGAAATAATTTGATTGTTTAATAAAATTTGCGACCATATATGAATATAAAATGATATTTTATTCATATTTAAGGGGGTTTTTTCTCATGAATATGTATGCATTTAATATAAGGGAATTTTTAAGAATGTGCCTATGGGATTTTGAGCCATTTTTGGCACTTGTAATGTGGGTTTTAGCTAGGGAGACATATCTAGGTCATATATAAATGTTGTAATTAAAATTTATGAATGTTATAGAGATTTATGGGTTGAAATTATCATGAGGGGTATACCTATTTTGGTTTGGAAGGAAGTAAAGCATATTTAAGTGCTTGTTTGGTTCATTTTTGAACTAGTGCTCTTGGAGGGAAGAAGTGCAACCTAGAGGGGATTGTGTTGCAAGTATCAGAGAATGATTTTAAGTCTGAGGAAGAGCATGAAAGTTTGAGGAAGATTATAGATTATGTTTGTATGTGATTAGAGCTTTGATAAGTGAAGAAAGAGAAAGATTATAAGAGATTGAAGACCTAGTATGTGAGCTAGGGTTTGTGAGATGAAATCGTGATATCCATCAATTGTGGTATCAAAAAAATCAGAGATCAGATATCTTCAAGTGGCCGAGTTTATGCTTGGTCATATTTGGGGGGTTTTAGCATCCTTGTGGAGTTGATGCTTCACTAAATTAGGGGTTGGTGCTCCTTGTGAGGTCAGTGATTCATTAAATTAATTTGATTTTTGTAATATAAGCAGAGTACTAGTAAGTTTTTTTCCCCATGAGGGTTTCCCACTTATATATTGTGTTCATGTGTATGCTCTCTTGATTGTGCCTATGTGGTTGAATGTTTTATGTTACTAATCACACATTGATGGATGAATAAATGTTAATGGTACATGTATGATAATCTATTTTTTTTAAAAATAATTAAAGGAATGATTCACCCCCCTCTTAGTCCCTTGTGATTCCAACACGATGGGTAGCTCAACCACAGGTTGTAGACCCCCAGACCACTCTAGATTATGGTCTATGGTATAACATAGTTCTTCCTAGATGGATTACCATCCCCATAAAAGCTATAGATGTTGGCATAAACACAACAATATAGGGGTTACATGGACATGATTTAAGAGAGATCTAGATTGAGTCAACCTAAGGCTGAGGTGTATTTATAGTCTCAGGGCCAGGGACAGGTTCAACAACAATCTCCATAGGACCACCAACAATTCTTATGCAACCATATGGTCCACCACCATAGGTTCCTCTACAACCACAAGTACAGATACCCGTGCTATAATAGGTTATACAACAAATTATTATACATGTTCCACCTTCACCACATTGAGTAATGAGTCCTCACATGACAACATGAGGGTATGGATGGGACAGATGGGGATCACCCCTACATAGATGACAGCAGGTGGGGGTCGCCACCTAGGTCACCTCAGAGAGTAACAAAGATATAAGGTGTTGGGGATTAGGTTACCTTAAGGTAGAAATTACAATAGATCACTATAGAGAGAGATCAGTTGACGACTGAGAGATCATGGTGGATAGCTGAGAGGTCTCAACTATAGGAAAATGTGACCAAGTTGATAACAGAGCAAGATTAGCTAGTGGCTGAGTGAGCATAGTGGGTAGCTAAGAGGGATTAGATACAAGCCAATGTGATTCAATTGACATGAGAGTAGGATGCACTGTATCATGCCACCTTAACAGTAAGAGATCAGGACTTGGTATTTTATTTTGTATCATCCACAGGTGAGGCTGCATATTATAGAGAAATGTATCATGGGGCCATACCAGAGGGATAGAGGGCTATACCATACAGTTAGATGGTCAAAATTCATTCTAGATCTAGGTCACACATGCCATCTAGGTCTACTAGGTCAGTACATATGTTGTCACCTCAACAGACACTTTCCTCATAGTAGATTCCACTGCCGCAGGCTCTAGTATAACCGATGCATCCTCCACAACACATGCTAGGTAGTCCAAATCACAGGTCAGAAAGTCCTAGTGTTGGTGAGAGTCAGGGTTGAATCTCTTCATTCATGTACTATTTTTGATGTATGCCTCGATCTGAAGGCACAATTTTTACTAGACATATATGTATTGTTTTTGATTCTACCTCAAGATGAAGGAAAATTTTTGATCCATGCCCATGATGGTATATATTTTGTATATGATATACAATGAGACACATTTATGTAGATGTACATTTTGTATGAACAATTCTATTTGATACATATTTATATGATGATGATGGAATTTGATTATTGTCGTATTTTGTTTATATTAGATAACATGTTTAGCCCATGTTTTTATTATGGTCTATGATGAGGGGGGATAAAAATAATACCTATTGACCCATTGGTGATATCATATGATGTTTAACATAATATACATGTTTAAGTTTTAGTTGCATGATGATGTAGCTTAGATATTATTTATATGTGATGAGAGATGATATGGATGATGAAATGATAACAAATTGTACAAGCAATGAATACAAGCACAAAGAACAATTTATCAAATCTACTATATACACAGTAAGGAACAACACAACATAGCTATGTACAAACATATAAGATAAAATGAATCTAATGAACTTCACAATAGATCAAAGTAAGATGTAATCTAAGAAAACAAAGAAACATACAAGACAATAAACAAAAAGCTATGTATAAACAAACAACTAAGTAAGAAATCACTACTTTGTTTTTTATGGGACATTTTGGGGAACATTTTGTGTTGTTTTATATGAGATGTTATTTAAATGTTTTGATATTTTTGATGAAACATATTTGAATGTTTTTGAATTTTTTTGAAAAGTTACACGAATGTTTTTGGGATTTTCTAAAAGTTTTCCAAAACTATGTGTCAGAATAAGAGAAAATGTGGATGCCCCTAGAAATATATGGGAATGTACGAGAGAAAACACAATGTATATGTGCAAGATAGTGAAGATACTAAGTTTCCCCAAATGTTAGGTGGGAATGTATAAGGGAAAAATCTTCACAACATGAGTAGGATCAAACAGATCAAGGTCACGAAGGATAGGTTTAGAAGGATCCCATGACACAGGGGAAAATTAGACTTTAGGATAAAGTCATTGTACTCCTAGGTATGAGATTCTTGTGAACAAAAAACCCTACGATAGCATCAAAAACTGGTTTTCACCAAATGAATTGTCCAATGTGCCACAATTGTATGCTTTTCACACTTAGATGGATTCATTTCTCTTTAATTTTTGTTTCTTTTTCTGATTTTTATAATTTTTTGATTTTCTGATATTATAAAGGTCACCCATACTTAAGTGTAGAACCACTTGAGGTGCATGGAATTCATAGGCTTCTAACACTCATTACAATTATAATAAATAAGTTTTTATGTTCATGTACCAAACTTAGTAACCAAAACATATGTTCATAACCAATAAGGCTCAAAACTTCCCTTCTGTTCTCGATGTTTAGTGGTATTGAACTGATTATCTTTTAAAACAAGGTCTCTTACCTCAAACTGACGAGGTATGATTATTTTTTTATATCCTTGTCACACTCGATTTTGATACACTTTTAGGTGATCTAGTACATCAAGGTGTTTCTTTTCCAACAACTCTAGTTTCCCAAGTTTGGAAACTCTATAATCCTCCTCTTTTTTAAAATAGTTTTGTAAATATATGTGCAAAGAAGGGATCTCGATTTGAAAGGGTAGGATGACTTATGTGTCGAAAACTAGGGAATACGGAGTAGCATCGATAAGGGTGCAGATGGAGGTTTGATATGCTCAGAGGGAAGGATGCATATGTAAATGCCAATTATAGCCAATATTATTAACCATATTTTCCATATTATGAACAAGAGTTTTATTTGAGGCCTCAACCTATCTATTACGTTAAGGGTAATAGGGGGTTGAGTACTTGAGTGAGATTTGAAAATGTTGGCACATCGGTTTCACAATTTTTTTCTTAAATGACCTACCATTGTCAGCTACAATGGCAGAGGGGATAATGTAACAAAAAATGAAGTGGTTCATAATAAACTTGGTAATTTACACCCCAGTAACACAGGTAAGAGGGCTAACCTCTACCCATTTTGAGAAATACTTAGTGGCTTTGCCATTAGATGAAGTAGGGGTAAGCTTTCTAATAAGATCGAGTCCCCTCTTTAAAAAAGGCCATGAAGTTGTAATAGGTTACAATGACTGTGCTGGGGCATGTATCAAGTTTCCATACTTTTGGAACAACAAACATTTCTTTACATATGATAGTAATCCATTTCCATGGTAGGCCAATAATAGCCTAATCTCAATAAGTTTTTTGGCTGGAACCATACCACTTGTACGGGCATCCACAAATTCTTTTGTGCACCTCTTTGACCGCTGCACAATAGAATCTTCCAAATTAATACAACACAACAAATTCCCGTCATAGCCTCAACGATAAAGCATTCCCCCAAGTAGGGTCTAGCGGGTCTATGCGCTGGATAAGGTTTTTTTTTTCAGATTGGGAAATGTGCGTAGGGAAGGTTCCATCATGGAGGTTATTGTAAATGTCATTATACTAAGGGATAAGTTACTAACAACTTCACATACCAAAAAATAATTTGGCATGTCAAATGCTAGATATCATTAAATGTTCCACAAAGAAAAACCTGCCATTAGTTTCCAGGTGGAATGTGCAACAAATAACCAACTATGCCCATAACATCCACTACGTGCAGTTATCTGTCCTCTAAGTATATGTTGGAATGCGATCTATACAAATAAATCCTTTAATGTATTAACTAGTTTTTTTATAAGGAATGATATTTTCATCCTTAACTTTGAAATTCATTAGTTACCTGTTTTATAATTAGCATAGAATCACCTATGTTACATTGAAATGTCGAATATCCCATCTGTAACAATCTTAGATCCTACAATGAGGGCTTCATATTCTGCTATGTTGTTTGTACAAGGGAACCTGAGTCTAAATACTTGAGGGATCAAATATCCTGTAGGAGTGATAAGCACAAATCTTGCACATGAACCGTGAAAATTGAAGGATCAATTAAAGTAGAGTTTCCATGTGATGGATTCTTCAATATACATCATACTAGCATCTGGAAGCTCCAAACTTAAAGGTTTAATGCCCGGAAAAGGGGATTTAGCTAGTTGATTTGCAAGAGCATGTCCTTTAACTGAATTTTGGTTGACGTATTCAATATCAAACTCACAAAGAAGGATGATCCAATTAGCTATTCTCCCAGTAAGTGTAGGTTTTGACAATAGGTATTTCAATGGGTCAATTCTAGACATGAGCTTGGTATTATTATTTAAAAAATAATGATGAAGTTTTTGGAATGCAAAAACATCAGACAATAAAGATTTCTTGATCTGTGGGTAATTCAGCTCATAAGCAATTAAAGTATGATTTAGATAGTAGATGACTTTCTCTTTCTCATTTATATCATACTAAGCTAAGAGTGTGCCTATGGAAAATTGGGTAGCCAATATATACAATAAAATTGGTTTGCCTGAGGTAGGTGGCATAAACACAAGGGGGTTTAAACAAATATTCTTTAAGAAAACAAAATTATTGTTGTTGTTTAGGACCCAAATTTAAATTGACATATTTCTTAAGAAGATGCATAAAAGAGTGACACTTATTAGCCAGCTGAGAGATAAACCTTCATATAGCTTGAATATTTCCTTTTAAACTCCGCATTTGCTTGATATTTTTAGGAGATGGAATTTATGTGATTTCTATGACCTTTGTTGGGTCCACCTCAATTCCTTTTCTTGAGACAATAAATTTTATAAATTTTCTTGATAGTACCCAAAAGACACACTTCTTTGGGTTAAGCCTAACATTGTAATCTCTGAGCCATTAGAAGATACATCAGAGAATTTTTGGGTGATCCTCTCTAGTCCTAGATTTTCCAAAGATGTCATCTACACAGTCTTCGATTATATCATTTATCATATCATGAAAGATGACAGTCGTAGCCCATTGATATGTTGTGTTTTCATTCTTGAGGCCAAAAGGCATGACTTGATAATAGAATGTACCCCAAGGGGATGTAAAAGCAGTCTAGTGTTGGTCCTCTTCTACAATTTTTATCTAATTAATACCCTAAAAAGCTATCCATGAGGGACAAAATTTCATAAACTACAGTAGAATCGACAATCATTTCAATGTTAGGAAGAGGAAAATTATCTTTGGGACACACTTTATTTATATCTATGAAATTCAATATAAATCCTGATACTAATGGGTTTTTTCTATATAGGTAATATATTAGAAATCCATTCAAAAAAATCAATAGGCCTAAAAAACCTACTACCAATAGTTTCTCCAGTTCTTCCTTAACCAAGAGTACAACACCAGGATGCATCTTTTGAAGCTTTTGCTTGATGGGATTTTTTGATTCATGCACAACTAAGCTATGCACTACCAATGATGGATCCAAGTCTGGCATGTCCACATAGGACCAAGAAAATATGTTTGAGAGTTCCCAAAGAAGCATGATGAAGGTTTTCTGTTCTTGGGATGAGAATGAAGCTCCAAAATTAACCATTATAGGCTAATCTTCTATTCCAATATTCACATCTATAGTCTCCTCCACTAACAACTTGGATTCTTCCTCCATACACTTAGAATCGGGGGGGAGATTAAGATCTTATTCTAAGGTTTTTGATGTAGGAGCATCACTAAGAACCTTCATTGAAAGGACACTCTCATGGTTATGAAGTTAAGAAGGTCCATTAGGTGTATGAGTCATGTATGTGTGTGTGTGAGAGAGAGAGAGTGTGTGTCAAGGATATAGAATTTGAAAATTTGAATGAAGGAACTTTCCCTCCAAAATTTACTTCAAGTGGTAAAAGGCATGTCTAAGGGTGATTAAAAGGTTGTGAGAAATTTAATGAGTCATATGGAATTATAAAGGCGTTCTAGGTATGTTAGGGGTGTTAAAAATGTTATCAAAATCCTATGAATGTCATGTTAAGAGTCTTGTTGAGTCATTATTTTGTCAAGAGTCCTAAGCATGTAGTAGAGTCTTAAAAGTGCTCAAATGGTAAGTGAAGAGCAATTACAAAGTGATTAGTTAGGGAAGCTCGAAGAAATAAAGGGAGAGTGAGTTTTTGGGGGGTTACTCCTCATGGAGAGGATGAAGTCAAGTGTAATGGAGGATGAAGTCGAGTGTAATGGAGGAGGAAGGGAATCATGAAAATGAAGAAAAATGTAATGTTCTATATGTGATTGCAGGAAATAAATATATACCTCTGTTTGTGTGTGTAATTTCTGGGCATAACAATTGGGAATGCATTCTCAGACTATGGTAGGGTATATCTTGTGTTTGAAAGTTATTTATAAGGAACATGATATCTCATTTTCTATGCATGAAGACATGGTTATTGGTATTTTCCTAGTATTAGTTGTGCACTTGAATGTTGGAATACTTTAATTACATAAGATGAATGCTTGATTGTAATTGGACTGTGAATCATAGTTGGGAGTTTTCTATTCACATTAAATGTGTATATAAAATAAAAGCAAGATCTCTATGATATAACAATGTATATTATAGAGCTATAAAACCTCAAATTGTGACAAATGTATTGACTATGAACACCTTGAAAAAGGTCTATAGGGAAGTTGCATGTTGTGACATGAGTAGAGGGCATGGAGAATTAATCTTAGTCCATGAGAATAAGAAGTATGATAGATAATTTGTGTGGTTGAGTCTCTTTATGAAAGTGCCAAGGAAGGGAATTATTTCTAGATTCAGTTACATCGGTGCAGGTTTAATGCATATTATGGTCCCTCATGAAATGGAAACAAAACATGACTTTCATTTCTTGATTGATCCTTAGGGAGAAGAATTCATTGGTTTGTTAGAAGGAGTAACTCTTGACAAGTTGTGTTTGTGTTGTTGATCAAGAAGGATTATTAAAGGCTAGCAATGGTGTTGTATCCATTAGTTCTTTTTCAAAAACAATGAAGGGTAATTATATGTATTAGGTTTTGCATGTGTGAAGCTCAATGAGTCAAGTAAAAAACTAGGAATCTCCTTAAGAAGGATGAAAATTTCTTAGGCCTTGTCTTATTTGGTAGTGAAATGAAGAATACCCTGCTGCAATTGCATATACAATTAAGGGTGAAGCTACTGTGATTGAAAAATTTCAATAAAAAAGTAGAAGTATATGCTTTGTTATTAGAAACCCTAAATAAAGAGGTGACCAAACAATTTTAAGGATTAAGAGCCATCCCAAAGTTTGAGATCACTATTGTGTAGTCATAACATTTTGTGCACAGTCCAGGTTTACTAAGGAAGATGATGTATTCAAATTTCTGGTAAAGAGTTATATGCTAGTGTTAAAGATTTATCATAATTGTTGTTGAGTCAAACCTCCAATCTAAACCTATCACCTTGAATCGAGTTTTAGTGATAGTTATGATAAAAAAATAGCTTCTTGGGCTCCTCAGGGGTGCAAAGCTAGGGTTTAAGTTTTAGAGTCCAAGAACTTAACAGATCGGTCCAAAATTTTGTAGAAATCATGATGGACATGTGGGTGAAGGGATTACAAAATAAAATTGAATTATCCATGGTTGAACTCATAGATTTCTCTGATATTTTAGTTACAAAGATTGAGATACTGTTTGAAACCTAATTGTAGGGATTAGTTTGCAAAGTAAGAATGTGCTATTGAAGTAATCCAAATTTAAAACTTTATACATATCTCAAAAACCTTAATGGGTGATCAAATAGTCATTCATTTTTCTATGCATCCTCTTGAACCAAAAGATACACCTAACACTTAGTGTTAATAGACCTAATTGAGGGTTTATGGGTCTAGAAAAGGAATTTGACTTTGGAAGAACAATACAAAGAGTTGAGGATCTCAATTTTGCATTCATCTTGGGGTTTCAAAAGAGAGATTAGTGAAGCTTAAAATTTTTTGTGGTCATCTCCAAATCACTTCCAACCATTGTTTGTGCAAGAACTTGGTCTTAAGGGGTTATAGATTTTTTTTGAAAAAAGGAGTAGCTGTGAATATTTCAATCATTTTGAATGTAATTTGTGGATGGTCTAATCATAATTTCCATTTAGAACATGAACATGCTATTGAAAGATTCATCAAGGTATGAAATGTGGGAAATATTACACACAATAACCATAAGCTACCATGAATGACAAGGGACAATTTTGTGCTCACAAGGAGAGGCAAGTGCTTATGAAATTGCATAGAGATAGATGTTTTAGAGCATCCAAAAGGGAAAGACATGGATATGATGGAACAAGTATAGAATCCTACTAAGCTTGGGAAAAGGACTGAGTCAGTGGTTATTGTGCATCAGGTGTCTCGATGAGATTTTCACCTTTAGCTTGGTCATCTTTTATATCTATTGCTTTTATCCATTTATTTTTCTGCCAGTGCCTCAAAAAGGTTATCATTGTAAGAGTTAGAATTTTTCTTTGTATAAGGAATTTTTGAATATATTTTCCCCTTTTTTTTCTTTTGATTTGGTTGGGCACATAATTCAGCTTCCTCCCCAAAATATGCATAGGTGTTGAGATTGATGGAGAAGCCTTTCTTGTGATCACTAACTAGAATGTCAACACTATGACCCATAAACTCACCAATTGGTTCATAGTTCTCGAAGAGTTCGATTGGTACATGTTGTTATGGGTACTAGTTAACAAAGGAAGGGTAAACAAGGTTTAAATTCAGGAATGCTAAGGGTTATAGTTAGGATAGCCATTTCAAAAAATAAGTTCATGGAGGAAAGGTCCTCATAGATAATATATTGGGAATATGTCTCGCTATCATAATCAATCGAACTATCTTTGCATTCAGAAGAGGTAGAATATACCTCCATAGGATTGGAACCCATATTGTCAGATACTAATATCCATATTTGCATACTTTGTGATGGGGTTTTGGAAGAGGTTCATGCACACCTTATTTTTTGGTACCACACCCATAGCTTTGATATTCCATAGCATACATCATTTTATTGGGGATAACATACTTGGGTGATTGATAACATGTAACCATTTCATCATAGGGGATTGTGATGTGGAATTTTCTAACATTTTCTGATCTACTATTATACCACCAGGAACAAAAGGTTCAACATTACAATTTTATCAGGGGCATTGATATTTGTAGCACAACCTACCATGTGTTATGGGTGATAAGGATAGATAAAAATTAGGATATCTTGTTGGAGATTATACTCTCTGCAACTAGTTACTTTGACTTTCATCTTCCATGAATCAAAGGGAGAGATGGATGGATGAGCACAATCATCTCAAGGGGATAGCATATCAAGATCAACTTGAGATGTGAGATCCTCTAGATGAGCCCTAATAACTATTTCAGTTGAAGGACAATCATATGTTGAAGGAAAATAAACCGACAATGCTCTACAATGGGAAAAGGGTTGGGGATGTCCTTGAATGGTAATATTTTTTCCTTCATAACTCATTTTAAGGCACTGATGATAGGTGGAAGGTACGACCTGCATAACATGAATCCATGGGTGATATAGAGCATATTTTAAGGAAGGTCCAAGTCTAAGACATGGAACTGGGTATCATGATTAATAGGTCCAAATCACATAGGAAAGGAAATCATACTAGCAGACTATCACTCTTCATTGTCATAAGCCTTTTAAATAATAAATTTAGGCTTTAAATCAACATCAGTGTGGCCTAGCTTCTTAACAAGATTCAAAGTTTAAATATTTAGGCCTGATCTGCCATCCACAAGCACTCTTTTAATATTCTTATGGTTGAAAATAACCTTAATATAAAATGGTAGGTTTGTGTAAGATCATCACTTGGGATTTCATTTTTACTAAAAGTGATGTATTCTGAAGGATAAATCTGCACAAATAAGGTTTGGAAGCATGTATGATCTATATTGGTTGAAACTCCTGACCCCTGGAGTGTTTTACAAAGAATATCTTTATGTACATTAGATATTTTGAGAAGATAAAAGATCGAGATCTTAGCAGTAGATTTCTCAAGTTGTTATAAAATTTCATACTAATTATCATGAAGGATAGGTTAAAGAGGTTCTGGAATAACAAGACGAGAACGTTGCCTTGCCATGACGTACTCTCTTACTTTAATATTAATAGTGTAGATATGATCAATATGTGGGTATATAAAAACAATTAGGGAATCAAATGGATTTGAAGATTGATCAATATAGTTGGTACTTTTATTTTGGGAAGACTGACCTCGATCCAAATTTTTCTCTCCTTTATTATGCTTAGGAAATGATTCTTTATATATCCCTAGCTATGTATCGGAATATTTTTTAGGTCCATGTGAGTCCATTTGAGCCTCTCCAATGTCAGTGAGATATTGTATGAAGTGTTGAAGATTCAAACATTTGTCAGTTTTATGACCCTTAACACAATGGTAGTCACAAAATTAATGGTCTCTTGGTGGTTTTACTACATCATCTGCAAAGTGTACCATGTTAGGGTACGTGACCATGCTTGCCGTCTAACTATTTTAATATAGATGAAAAAGAATTATGAGAGGGGTGAACACATGATGTTTAAATTCAGATACCATAGGTCCTTTAGTAAGTTCCAATGGAGCCTTATTTAAAATGATCTGCTACACATTTATTATCAGTTATTCCATCTCCTATGATATTTTTATTCTTGTTTATAAAGAACTTAGTTTTTTCCTGTAGGTTTAGACTCATGATGTTCTCATGAAAAGGTTTCAAAGTTCCTTTGGCTAACAACGAATTTTCTATTTGACTACCTTTTTCGATAACCTCCTCAA
Source organism: Taxus chinensis (assembly GCA_019776745.2). Taxonomy (NCBI): domain Eukaryota; kingdom Viridiplantae; phylum Streptophyta; class Pinopsida; order Cupressales; family Taxaceae; genus Taxus; species Taxus chinensis. The sequence continues at coordinate 624,823,653 of CM034151.1, forward strand.
AAGTATTCACACATTGCATATGTAGGTGAAAAGCAATTTCAGGGTGTAAGTTAGGTACAAAAATGCTAACCAATTATTTCTATGGTATGGAGCAAGGGAAGCGACTAGCTAACCCTTGCCATCTCTGTAAGAAACTAAAAAGTTCTCATTATTTTTTTTTTCACATTACATAGGTCTATCATGGTAACATTGCTTTCCATGTTAAATTAAAAGTGACGTATGAATTTTTCTGCTAATTCAACCCATGTGATGATGGACCCTTTAGGTAGATGGAGGAACCATTCTAATGCTTGTCCCCTAAAACTCTGTGGGAATAAATGAATGAGGTAGTTTTCACTATAGGAAAATTCCTGACATGACATAAAGAAGTATTTAACGTGATCACATGGATCACCTTTACCTTTGTATTTATAAAACTTTGGAAAGTCAAAACAAGGAGGGAAAGGTGTTATTAACATTGCTTTGTCAAAAGGGTATGTAGCATAGTTCTTCGAATTGATACTTTTTACTATGATCCATGTTAGTTTCTTGTAACATGCTAAGGGTGTTCTTCATGGACTGCCATTCCTGATCGAAGATTTGTCCTTGCGTAGGTGAGGCAAGCATACACACACAATTATCCTTGAAGGTTTACCACCTCTGTTATTAGTATATAACTCATGGTACATAGCTTTTGGTTTCTCCTATTGAGGAGGCTTAGTATACTATTCATGATACATAGCTCTAGGATTCTTCCTGACATGGATTTTTAAGTACTTTTAGGGTTTTTATGTACATGAGAAGCTAAACTCACCAATTAGAAAGGGCTTGTTTTTGCACCATGATCTCATCATTTGGATTATCTTTGCAAGTTTCATGAGGAGGTGGTTGTTCATGGTCTTCATGTTCTATGTTTCCATCACAGTTAATCTTAACAATAGGTATACAATGACCACCACTTTGTCTAGATGGGTCTTCTTTATCATTCTGTTGGCTGGAAGTAGAAGAAAATATGTCGTTTAACATTTCATCAATGGTTCTAAGGAGGACATTCTACCTCTTCATCTCCATGAACCATGTTTGTGAGAAGAGAGTGATCAAATGTAGGTGGCAAATTTTCCCCCAATTATACAACACACACTAGGAATTCATTTCTCATTCTGAAAGAGGAAGTTGTCTATGTGGGCAGGATTAAATTCAAAGTCATTCCAAGGAGAGTTCTCCTCATCACCACTATGGTTGACCATGGTATCATCTTCAAAAAAAGGGTTTAATTTATCATTTACAAAAGTATTTGACCCTAATTTTTGGTTCCCCATTCTTGTAATAGGAGGCATAATAGACAATGTTTCACTAAGGGTAACATATGTGTACAAATATTACAAGGACCCTAGGAAAAATTGAGCAACATGATGAATATAAAATGGTACAAAAACTAAAGAATGTCTAACAAATAATGAAAAAGAATCCAAAGAATCAAGGTACAACGAACCAAGGAATAAAAAAGGAAACTAAACTGTACGATGAGTAGCACCAAGGATAAACAAGTAAGTTCTCAAACAATAATCCAATCACAAATAGTAACTACTCCCTACGTCTCAAATGTGGTTTGGTATAAAAAATGACAGCACAATGTCAATACTTAAATCAAGTTTGGGATAAACAAGACTTAAGTATCAAAATGATGTTGAAGTGATTCCTAAACAAGGTATACTCAAATTTTTCAAACAAAAACAAAGTCCAAGTCTTGAAAAATGGAAGTTACAAATGTGGGCAGCTGTAACAATACAACTTGGATATGTTAATCAAGCCTTTAGGAAAAGTAATATATTAGTATCAAAATAGTATTGACACATGATGCAAACAATGTAGATGACTACACTTTTCAAAAATCAAGGACAAATTTTGGATAAGAAACAAGGTCTAAGTATAACAAGAAGTTGATAGTCTGTGAGTAGAGTAATCATTTAATCTAGAGACTTAGATCAAGTTTTCGAAAGAAAACAAGACGTAAGTATCAAAATTGTATTGGGATGATGTGAGCAATGTAACAACTCAAGAGGAAATTAGTGATGAGACACCTTAGCTACAATGATATGTCTGAACGTGGGTATCAAAATAAGAGGTTTACCAATATATGAATATGTACCAACACACTTTCAATGCTTAATATCCCAGTTGCAATAAGGAAGGATGTAAGAAGGTACAAAAGTGGTGGACATGATTTTGGAAAACACTATGTATGTATGTTTTATTTTTATCCCAAAAGGGAAATAAGGAAACAAAGGAGATAGACCAAGTGGTTATGAAAAATACTTGGCGTCACTTTGGCAGAGTTTCACCTTGTCTTAGGGCAAGGTAGAAACTAGGAAAAAGTAACACTTTGTAAGTTTCATGATGAATGTCACATGGCTCTAACTTTAATGGACTCTCCCCTTGTTTGAATAAGAAGGTTTTGACAATGAGAAAGTTGTTGATTTGCGAGAGATATTTATAACACGATGGACAAAGTCAAGTTGGCCCCAATGCCAAATGGTTTCCTAGGATTTTGTTCTCAAACTCTCCAATTCTTATCTAAGAGAGGTACATATTTATAGAATTGCTTCTAGACAATAGACCATTACCCCACAATCAAAATTAATGAATGTGGCCTCATACAGGTAACATGAAGCTTTTATCACAAGGGTTTTCAACTAGTCAAGTGGGTAAGGGGGAACTTCCCATTTCATCCACCAGTTCTCTCAAGGTGTGGACTACTTTGGGGTTCCTATGGTAATCCTCATAATGAGTTATGGATTATGCCAAGATACTTCCCATAGTTTAAAGCAGGTGGGTTTTGATCCCTTAATCAAACCTGTAAATACAATTTTTTGAATAGAATGGTGTGTTAATATATTGGCAGCTTGTAAATATATTGGTAACCTACAACACACATATATTTAGTATTTTTTTAGATCCATTTTCTTTGAAAAATGAGTATGGTACTACACTCAAATAGTTAGTAGTTATCCAAAATATCTTGTAATATTATGAAAGAGGATTAAACATTATTTTTGGTTCTCAAGATCATCCAAGGATGCAAGAGAAGAACATACACAGCAAGTAACCTAAACAGATAACAATGAAAATATTTTAAAATTAAAGAACTACAACATGCTTTCTATAAGGTTCATCCAAATTAATCCAAGTGCTTAGAAAATGAAAACTAAAGTTGTTTTTTATTCTCAAGATCACACAATGGTGCAAGAGAAGAGCATACACTTTAGCTTAACTCATATCAATGAAAAGATTTTAAATCAAAGGATCATAACAATGCTTTATAAAAGGTTCACTCCCTTAAGTAAAAAAATGAATAATGAAATTTCCCACTTAATATAAATGTTCGAAAAAGATGGTATAAATTTTCTTTTGATTCTCAAGATCAAAAAATGGTGCAAGAAAAGAGCATACATAAACTCTAGCCAAACTCATATAAATCATGGGAAAAAAATTCATCAAAGAATTACACATATTATAAAATTGACCTAAATCAAAAACCTATAAGAACAAAAGTTAGAAACCTTGCAAAATAATAGAAAGTGTCAAAAATCCAAATATCAAACCCTTGAAACTCTAGCCAAAAATTAACTCAACATGCTAGTGTAAGCCTATTCAACAGTAGTTCAAGCTTCAGCACGGTAGTATAAGCATATTCACACTAGCAAAAGAATCTTTACACCAGTGCAAGTCTGAGACAAAACACAGAGAAGTGAAAACAGTTCAATGCTAGCGCAAGAAGAGAGACAATAGCACACGCCAGGTTTACACTAGCACAAGCCTAACACAGAGGACCAAAATTCTAATGTAAACATATACGTAGGAAAATTGACAAAAACACAAGCCTAATGATGGTAGCACAAGCCTGAGTGATGGAAATGCAAGCCTGGTAACGATAACACATGCCTTTTTATAGTAGCACAAAGTGTTTCACGCTAGTGCAAAACACCTGTAGAGCTTGAAAAATATGTGATTTTGACAATAAAAATGTCAAAAAGCTCAAAAATTTGCCATTTTTCTTTAAATTTGATAGTACCTCACCTCCCTTATTCCTAAAAAGAGCATACAAACCAAAAAAACTCAACTAATATAGTAAGAAAACTCTAGATAAATCTATAAATTCTAAAATGAGGGTTAGTAAACAAAAAATTGAAATTAATCTACAAATCTTGAAATTAACTATAAGAGACAATGGAATAGGTCCCACTAGGTGTGCCAAATGTGTCCATACTATACTAACTATGCTAATTTCATGAACCTAACACCAAGTAGCTTCAAAGTAAAGTTAATCCAATAAGGACATCAAGATAAGAGCTTAAAGGAAACAACTAATCTATTTCATAAACATGAATGAAATTAACTAATGCTAACCATTCGTACTCTTGTTTGTATGATTACTCTAAAACATGAGCCTATTTAGATCAATGAGCAATCAAATTTATGTGTTAATCTCCAAAGAGAGGGAAGGATCTCACCAAGAAATGCCTACAATGCCATTCTTAGATCTTATTTTCTACTCAACAATGATAGAATGGATGCAATGGATGAAGTAGCTATTCCAAATCAATGGAGGATGCTCTTATCAATATGCCTATAATTTCCACTATTCAAAGTGTGGTGTGGTGTGTGAGGGGAATACTAGGTTTATTATATAGCTTTCCAATTTAGAGAAGCATGAACCTAATGCATCTGGGATAAATGATAAAGTGTAATTAGAAGAATTAACTAGTGATTAACAACTCATGGGAGTTAGAGGTACTTTAATTAATAAAAAAGGATTAATTAATAGGCTAGGATAAGCTTAGAAAGCCTTTAGAGATGATTTGGATGGAAATAGGGTGATTTTGAATGGTTGGAAGGGGGGGTTTTAATGAATAAGAGGGTTTATTTATTAAATACAAGGGTAAATAGGCTTAATTAACTAATAATAGCTAATTATTCAATTAGAAGAGGATTATAACTAACGAAATGTCGTTGATTGTAATTCAGAGTGAAGTAAAGGCTAGTTAATTAACGAAGTGTTGTTAATTGATAAAAATGAAGGGAAACACTAGTTAATTAGCTAGAAATCAATAATTATTATGAAAAAGATGGGAAAGAGGGTAATTAGTGCAATTTTAGCTGTAAAACTATGTAGGCAGATTTTAGGTGTCTACACTTGTCTCACTACATAATTCAATAAATATTAGTACATATGTAACTAAGGCAAAACTATAGATTTAGAATGCATGTATAAAAGGTTAATTACTCCTAGGTAAACACACATGCAATGAAACACGACAATAAAACAATGGAGGGGTTTAGCAAACCACAAGTGGGCCATGACTTGGGTCCTAATCCCTCATAAACTCTGAAACTAGAGACGAATGCACAAAACTAAGATCTTTAGAGACTTTTCATGAACATCACATCAAGGAACCAAGGAACAAAGCAATACCTTTTCTTAACCAGACTATCAATCTATATCTATCTCCACTATTTTCTATTATGTTCTAGATATATATCCATCATTTACTCTTTTCTTTTATACTTTTCATTTATAGAAATTCGTGAGAAGAAGAAGAGTTTGAATAAGAGTTGTAATAAATTAAGTGCAAAGTATTTGATAGAACAAGTGGAAGATCTCAAAAAAATTGTAAGAGATTAAACACATGCTAAATAAATCTTAACAAGTGTTTAGATAATCGAACATTTCCTTCAATCATGTGTTAACTCAATCAACCAGTTCTTCAATAAATTGAAATGAACAATCAAATCAATGGTTGAGTTATCTCCTAGTTCTACATGTCCCCATTGTAACTAATTCTTTAGTGGCACATATAAACTGATTTCCATTATTTATTCCTTCCAAAATATCTTCATAACACGGGATCCTTGTTGTAGGTGATCTCCTTTGGCTATGGACTGGCTGCTACAGATGGGTTCTTTAACTGTGGATGAGTTGCTACAGATGGTTCCTTTGCTGGATATGAGTTACTACATACTGAAAATTACTTAAAAACAAGAGTGATATCACACATATCATCATTCAAATAACTTATTGGAATAAAAAGAATAAATGCACACAAAATACCAAAAAATAAAGATAACTAGGTATAACTATATTAATCAGTAATTGTGCCATAAGTTCAAGTTGTGATGATAATGTTCAAGAGTGTAACTAGAAAATACAAGGACATGGATACAATGGCTTAAAAAAAATATAGAATATGAGTTTTTTACAAAGGAAATCAACAAAAATTATCAAAGCATGTCTACTTTTATAGAAGCCAAAAATATAAACCCAATCCCATATGACAAACTACTTAAAACCCCTAGTTTTACTGATGCATATCTTGATATTTATGATTCTATAATTTGTAGAAAAGCGCCACGTCTTAAATACATGTTTGAAAATATGGAAAATAATCCTAGTAATTTGTTAGGATGGATGACATGGGGGGTTGGATTCGGATGCATGATACTCCATAAGGTTTTCCCCTTCCCTAAAATTTTCATGCTTTGTGCCCAAAATTAGGATGAAAAAATAAATTGTTGTAAATGGCACTGAAAAAGAAATTTTATCCTTTTTCCATGTTTTGGGCTTTGAAATTAAATAATTAGGAACCATATACATAAACATAGAAAAAATTACTTATGCTTATCATACTACCAATAAAAATGTAATTTATTATTGTTTGTGAAAAATAACACATGATAGAATGATACCAAAAGGGAGGCCTCTTTATCCAATTGTGATTTTTAAAACATGGGTTAGGGATATTATTTATATGCTAGAATTTTTTCATAGATTTGATAGTGATGAGGAAGTGGATAGAACCCCCCTTGAAATGGTATACAATTTCTATTTTGGTACCCCAACTTATGCATATGGATTTTTTGAACACATCATAAAATCTATGCATAAACAATTATTAATAATCAAAGAAGCTTCCAATACTAAGAACTTTAGGTTTAAAACCCACTTGTGTTATTTTTATATGGCAATTATTTTCAATGGTTTGTAAGAAACAAGGTTACAATTTGGGCCTCCAAGGATGTTGAAGGCCAACCAAAAGTGTCTCTTCCATTAATTGAGTGGACCCCCAAGATAAGGATGTTTGATAATGGAAGGGACTACAATCAATTTTTGGACTACTTTTGGGCTCCAATTTATCAAGAAAATACAAAAACTATAATGCTTAGATTTCCTATGACCTGTAGAGTTTGCAATTAACTGGGATTAAAAATATAGTTGGCTGACTGGTACTCAATGGAGGAATATATTGTGCTAAGGTTTTATGGATCAGGAGTACAACATTAAAAATTACTAATACATTAGGTAGAGAGGGTTTTTTCCTTGGATTATATATATCATATGGATCATATTTCCTTCCTTACAATTTTCATGTAGAGGGTTCACATTTGAGAGAATAGTATTTAATGTGGCACATGAAATTTAATTTTTAAATTTTGATGTTGAATATCACTGGCTTTATGAATCATGTGAGGTGATTAAATAAAGGGGTAGTGGCGAATAATAATTCAATCACTAAAATTTAATATGAAAGTAAACCCCTCCTAGAAAAATTGAAAAAAAGAACTCTTGGGATGAAGTAAAAAAGTAATGGATGAAATTTATATTGAGAAAGATATTAGTTTTCAAGATTTGTCAAAATAAATTTAGGGATTTCATCCATAGAAAGAGACATAGATGACATTTGAGACATGAATTTTTTATGCAAAAGCAGCTAAAAAGTCCCCTTCTAAAAGCATTTGAAAATATGTAGAAGTTCCTTTATGAGATAAAATTTTGACAAGTTCAAAAATAAATTCCTTTTGGTCTATGAGGTGGGACCTAGATGATCCAAAAGTTATTCTATTACATAAGATGTAGTTTTTAATAGATTGTGGAACACAACACATCCCACATAGGTAAGTAGTGATGATCATTCTGAGGAGGAAGTGAAACTACACACTTCCCTTGCAGGGGGTGATAACTCATATAAAATAAGTATACATGAAAGTGTGGAATAAACATATACTACAAGGGTTGTTATAGCAAAAAATATGGGTTTTATTGGTGGTGGTTTGGGTTAAATAGGAAAATTAATTTTCCTACCACAAAAGTTACATCATAGATGAGGTTATGATAGGTTAAGCCTTGGAGCTTGAGATAAAGTAACACTGCATACAAGAAGTTGCAATCCAATTCATTTTTCTCCAGAGTCAAATAACATGTTGAATATTCAAGAAGAGGAGTTGGTAGTGAATGTGTTGCTACTTTTGGTAGTGGTAGTGATGGTTGTAGTAGTGGACAAGAAGTTTCATAACAAATAAAATGTTCAAAAGAGGCCAATACATATAGTTCCTACTACCCAACAAGGACCCGAGAAGAGGTAAAAGACAGGGACATATACCATTACTCTTATGTAGGGTATCGTTTCCTCAAGGAAATTAATTATAGAAGGAAATGCCACCCCTCAAAAATATTCTTACCCATAGGTAAATTATCGCAAAACTTCAATTATTCCTTCTGCATTCAAGCAGTGGATTCCTTCAAAAGCCTTAGGTTTTGACTACTAAACTGATTTTACCCATAAATTAGAAAGAGATAAAAACAAGAAGGAAATGCTACATGCTAATGTAACTTTAGATCCTTCCACAATTAGGGTATTTCCTACATATAACCCAAACATAGATACCATAGAGTACATGTATGATGTGCCCAAAGTTGAAAAACTAGAGGATCAAATGGTTTGTATTGACTACAAAGTAACCACCCTTTAAATAGATTTTACTGAAATGAAACCTTGTGACAACATAAATTTATAAAAATAAATAATGATGTGGTATACGTAACATTGCTAAACACAGATAGAGATAAAAATAAGTTGAATAATAAAATTCAAAAGAGGAAGATTGGAAAATGAGAAAGAAAAAATAAAAAATGGAATTTAATAAGACCAGTGACTTGGAGAAGAGGATAAAATCATCTAGCTGTTTTAATTAAGTCACTTCGAATGAACAAGCACAAGTGGAACTAGAATTAGTGAAGAAAATGCTACAGGAAATTATATGTATAATAGATTAGAATCAAGTTTGGGTGATTTTCAAGAGAATGTGAAGGAAGAGAAATAAAAATCTAAAAAATGGGAACATATCCTAGAGGAAGAGAGAAAACTAAAGGATAAATTGCATAAGGAAGATAGAAATTTTTTTTTTGCAAAAGGTATTCGAAAAAGCACGAAAGGAGATGCAATATTCCAACACTAAACTATTTGAATTATATAAAAAGAAAGTGATTAATATGATGGATAATGTTTTGGGAAAATAAACCATTAAAATGATGATTTGATTAGATTGTTTGAGTTCATGGATGGTATGTAGGGAATCTTTGAAAATCTCCACAAATATGTAGCTAATAGTAAAGCATTGATGGCTTGAAGAGAGGAAACAACAAGGAAAAATTTGGAATATATATAAATTCAATGACATAGAATTGACATCCAGAGGAATTCACAACAGGATATATGTTTCAATAAATGCATCATCTATCATTTGGAAGTGTGTGATGTTACATGAAACATAGGAATTGTTTCATAAGTGTAAAAAATGTTACGGGAGATGCATAGAAAGGTACATGATCTTACAATTATTTTTTGCAATATCTTTTGAAAAAACACACCAATTCATTAAGAAGGATGCATTCTAGAATAATATGAAGGAAATAATGATGCAAGAGAAGAAATAAATTCCCGATAAGGTAGACAAGACAAACATTTTTGGCTTCATTAAACCATTGATAAAATTTTCAGTAAGTTTACATACAATATTAAAGGAAATATCCACTCTCAGTTATGAATTGATAACAAAGTTACATGTAAGTAATTTTGACTTTCAATTTTTTTAAATTCCAATAGATGAAGAATGGAATTTTTTTTAGAGGATGATGAAATTAAGAGTAATTTAATTTTAAAAATTGTTCCATTGTTGCAGTTTTCAGTTTGTTTCACACAAGACATGTCTCATGTAAATTGAATGAGGAATAATGTTATTTTTCATTTCAATACATGGTGGTTCACAAGATAAACCTTTTATGTAAATTCTTTGTAGGTGTATGAGAAACATACAGTGTATTTTAATCAATGTATTTATATTGTGAAGACTAAAAATCAATTTATTTTAAGTTTTCATTTAGAAGACTACAAATCAATTAAATAATTCTACTTTGGTTTTTGAAAAATACAAATAAGGAAAAAGATGTTATCTGAACAAAGTAGTGATTATCTTTATATATTCTCTAAACATCTACATCACATATCAATGAATTGTAGCTTCCAATGTATTGGTGGTGGATCATCTCTATAATTTTCTTGACCAGTTCTCTAACTTTGTTGACATTCAATTGGTTCATTAGATCCATCCCCATCTCTAACAGGGTCATCTATTTTATTTTTGGCATTTTTATCAATCCATCTCCTTTCATTAATTGAATTCCATATTGTAAAATACCTATCATAGGGAAATTTATTCACTTCATACCATGATGTGTAAGCTATGAAACATTTTTTCCAATTTTTTTTCAAGATTATTTTGTAATTTTGACTTTATAAAGGACAAGGTATTGAAAAATATCTCATATTCAACTAAACCCAAAATCATTTTTTGACATAAATCGTCCAATGCATTTTTTTTTTCATGGTTTCCTAAAAAATAGTGCTTTACCCAATTTTTTCCAAAGTTGTTTATTGCTCCACACTCAAAGGGATTCTTCAATCATTTGAATTTCTCAAGAATTATAGAGGAGAATTCATAGGATTGATCAATCAAAATGTCACTATTTTAAATACCTATAATACTCATTCTGTTGATATAAACATGATTACAAAAATGTTGAATCAATGTAGTCAATTTCTTGTGGTAGTCTTCCTACAAATATATTTCATTTTGGACACTATTCCAATAGGAGGGATTTACTAAAACCATTTCTTCAAGTAAAAAACCCCTACTAAAAAATTCCCTTATTTCTTCTAGCAGGGAAATTTTAATTTCTCTTAATCTTACTCTGGTTTATGATACAATGTTATCAAAGAGCATACTTGTGACATTTACCTTCACAACCTTACCAGTTAATATTTGAAAAAGTGCATTGGTATCTCATACCCATGTAAAGAAGCACACAATTCTCCAAAATAATTAAATCTCATAAAGCTATTTGGATTTCTAATCTTTATAAAATTATTCCAAATCTCAAAATTTGTACCCAAAATAGAAGTCTCATTAAGAAATAAATATGTTCTTACCAGAAAAACATGTTTCGTCAAATAAGAAAAATCAACAATATATAGTTCTTTCTTAGGCTTGTTAAATTAAATGATGTATTTCATCTAACATGAGAAGGAGGCCACAAAACATCAACAATGTCTGTATATAAGTCAAATGATGTATCAAACCATGAGCCTTGTCTACTTACATGTGATTCTACCACATCACTCTCAATAAGGATTGATACTCATTGTACACCCTACGAACTGGTTGATATAATGAGATCCACCTAGTTTCAAAATTTTAATATTTTATGCCCTTTTTTTTAGTACTTCCTAAAATATTTAGAATTCTATGAACCTTTTAGGACTAAGGCATAAATAAACATTCACATATCAAATAAATTCTCTAGCTTTTGCTATAAATTTCAATTTGTTAACTTTTTTGTATGCTAGATTAATTCTATAAACCATACAATGAATGGAAATCATATATGGGAAATGGGATGTTTAGATTCTTACACATAGGTTATTACAATGAACTTGTATTAAAAATTCCCTATCTATGCCAATAGATACTAGTTTTGTTACGATTAAAAAATCATCCGTGTCACTGATCTCCTTCAAACTTCTTATTACCAGTTCACAATTTCAACATTGGATTTCCCTCTCATCTTGTGAATAGAAAGTGAGGTTATCTCAAATGAATCTCAATAGTATAAATGTGCAGATAGACCCAAGAAATATTATTTGTTGTTGTAATTTCATCAATAGATAAAGACATGCAACGTGCAGATTTAAGTTTCTCTTTCAAGTCTTATTTTCCCAACCATCGCTACATATTTTTAATAATCCCAACTAATGCTTTTAGACCAATGAGAATGATGAAATTTTAAGACACCAAGAAAATAAAACATCTTCTCATGTTTAGGAAAATATTTTATAGGACGACCTCTTTTCTGAATGTGACAAACAATAACTAGTTGAATTATTTTACCTTAAAGACTATTTTGAATGAACTTGTTAAATTGAGATGTAATTGTCTATCCATTTTGTGAAAGTACTAATTCAGTTTTCTCTTTCTCCTAAAATTATTTTTCATACCTAATATGTAAACAATCATATATATTTCTCCATCTAGAAACATTCTTCATAACTACATATGGAGTCTTTTTTTCATATATATTTCCTACATGCATCTCAATAGTATCCAATTTAAGTTGCATTGTCTTGTCCCTACCCAATTTCCAGCTATAAATTGTACATTTGGATTATTTGGGAGGTTTAAATTTATTTTCATTTTCAACAGGTTCAATAAACAATAACTTAGAAACCCACTCTAGCCTGAAACTCCTTCCCAAGTCCCACTTTATTACCTTTCTCTATCTACCAGAAATAGGTATCACATGAGTATTTGGAGTGGTGGAATTTAATTATTTTTGATTGCAAGAAGTTTTAACACCTACATTTAATCTGGCAGGTGACCACATCCTAGCACTAGAGCATAAATGTAAATAATCGAATGATGTAGTTTCAACACAATTGAATGGGATGTCTGTCAATGGTAAGTATTTGATTTTCATCTTCATTGACACCGTTAGTAATCAAATCATCAATGAAATCATTCTGGGTTTCATTTAAAATATAATCATTATCCCTTGATATTTTTGGAGAAGGATGGGATTCCATAGATGGTTTCTCAAAATAAGATGCAATTTTTCATATGCCAGTACCAGGAAGTGTTGCACTTGATTTTTTTATGAGGTTCCCTTTTTTAGTTTTAATTTTCCTATAAGGAAATTGTTTTATTTAGTTGTGATGAGATGAAAATCAACTAAGGCATTGAAATTTCGTGTGACATGGAAATAAAAATGAAATTGATGATAACACACATATAATGATAGTACTGTAAAATAAAAAATGGCATATTTTAATAGATTATAAGATTTACAAAAAATATAAAGCAATGTGACATGATAGAAAATTGGTTTTACATTGGATCAATACTAAATAGACTTACTTGCACCAAGTAATTGTAGGATGTAAAATGAAATGCTATAACTAGAAAGATCTTGATTTATTTGATTTTTTGTAAGAAATATACTAAATATTTTTCTACTACTTAGAATAATTCCCAAATTGTAAATTTACAAATAAAAAAATATAAATAAATCACTTTCTTTATAGTAAATAATAAATAGATCTATGTATATATATGTGGAAAATTTAATTAAATTTCAAAATTTCACCCTAAAATATCAATGGATTATGACCAAAGGGTCCATAGAATGCTTGGCAATCCAAGAATGTAATAAAATCCTCACCCATAGATTACATAACGATTTGTTTTACAATTCCCATTGGGATTAGAAATCTCTTGGCTATTCATATGGGAAAAAATATTGTTTGTGGATTTATTGGGTGAAACATGGGTAGTGAAATAGTCATATGAATAGCCAAATGCATATTCCAGAATTTCTACTATTCACCTAATTACAAAATATTCACCGCTAAAATATTCTCTTCTAGTTACCCAAGGGTTCTGTTATCCGCCAAAAAATAGCAACCTCCAATTTTTTCATACCTGTGTGAATGGGTAACCGGTTTTTTGGGTAACATTGGACCATCTCTCAAGTTGTGGGACTTGCTACTTGAGATGGACCTCCAGAGAAGGCTGGTTCCTCTACCTATTCATAGCACTAAACTAATTATAAGGAAGGAAATGCAACTAACTACTCCTAATCTATCAATTCCAAGGGACTAGGGAGAGAGAAATGCATAAAAAGTGAATAAATCCTACACTAAGGAGGTGATAATACCAGAAAAAAGGGGAGTGGAATATCCTACTTTGAGGGAGAATGAAAATGGAAAATGCAACAAGGGAAGGCTAGACAACTGTGACATAAAACCAAGCTCCATTCACCACCAAATCTCCATTAAACACAACAAAATGCACATGTAGATGAAGAAAACATGCACAAAACAAAATAACAGCAAAGGAGAGGCAAGAAAATGTAAGAAAAAAATGAGAAAGGATTGAGAAAACACCACAATACACAATTTTATTGTTCCATGAATTTACACAGTCCATTACATTTGCAAAGTAGAGGCACCATTACATTTACAGAGTCCATGTGAAGGATTGCTACTCAAATAATTTGAGAAAACACAATTGGTAGAGTTTCCCCATGCCCAGAATATCCTCTCCCCAAAAAGAGAAGTGTTTACAATATCTATAAGTGATGGGAAAAGAGAGAAAGAAAAGAAACTTAGTATTTCTACCTTCATCCACCAACATATTTCATTAAATGGTTTGAATAGGACATGGAGCACCCTTACACATAATCTTACATATGTTATTTGGCTTCTGGAAGAAGAAATGGGGTGCCATAATTCATTAATTGCGGTGGTTAGGCCTAGAACTGTGCATTTTTGTGCCAGACACATTTTACATTTTTCACACATCTAACCTCAATAAAACTAAGAAATCTATTCCCATTACAGAGAGGACGTTGAGATATTTCCAGTGATATAAAGTTTACAAAAAAATGGAGCAACGGGTCAAAAGTTATGGCTATTTTAAGTTCATGCGTGATAAAACTATCATTTTCCTTTATTGCATGGCTTTTCCTTCTTTTCCTTTGTTGTGCAAATTTTCCTTTGTTGCATGTCTTTTCCTTTTTTTGCGTGGACTTTTCCTTCTTTTCCTTTGTTGCGCGGCTTTTCATAGTTTTGAATTTTCTCCATTTTTCTCATTTTTTTCATGAACTCCCTAGAATTTTCTAGGATTAGGGAGTTAGGAAAAAATGAAATGAAGACCTTAAAATACCAAACTCAAAATTTTATCAATTTTGCTCATCTCTTCTTCAAGGTTGGCTAAGAATTGAACTTTATTTCCTGAGGAAGATGGGAAATGCACAAAAAAATGGTTCTGAGTCCCCCTAAAACATGAAAATTATTTGTTTCCCCAGATTCAACATTAGAAATCCACCAAAGTTCCTAGGTCTAACCTCCTGCAGCTGTCCATTTTACAAAGGGGTGGGTAAAAATGGATAACAGGTTCTTCTATACATTCTTTGTATTGTATGTGGCTTCCTATATATCACCTTGATTAACACTCATCTCTTCTAAAATATTTTCCATGAGCTTAGGGGTTATCAATATTCCTCTACCATAAGATATTATTCCCCTTATGTCAGTATACATCATTTAATATTGGCCCCTAATAAATTGGCTCTTATTATATCGTTAACATATTTTCTAGTTCTGTTATGAATATTTCTGTTTTGACATTGTGAAAGGTCAAATTATAACTTTGACAATAATTCCCATGCCCTTCCTAAGGATGAGGCCCAACTTATGGAACATTTTAAAAAAGAGAATATCCTACTAATATCAATATTATTCTATATTATTTTGAAAAGAAACTTAATTATGCTTCTCAATATCATAAATATACATCTAATATTCGTATTACTACTCAACCTATATCTATTGAGGCACCAGGTTCCCCAATGAAAAATGTTTCCTTATCTCTATGTCTGTTCCTACATCAACCACTATTCCTAATGGACAATCCTGGTTCTTCTCACATCTCATCTTCTAGAATGCAGCCACAAGCCCTTGATAACTTTGTTCATACTTTACAATCCTAAATGCTACAATTATAATATGTTACATCCACTACTTCTCACACTATGGATTCCACACAATTTATTCATAATCCACTTTCACCAAAAGTGGCTTCTTATCCATTTCCTAATGGTTTTGTTTCTCGTGCGCTTCCTATTTATGATGGAAAGAGTGATCCCATAGTGAAAATTTGATCATTCCATGTGGATTATTTTTTTACTATGCTTCCAATGACATCTTACTCACCAATATTTTTGTTAGGAGTCTTAAGCACTTATCCTTCCAATTTTTGTATGAATTAACAACGTACTCTATGTAATATTTCACCACTTTGGAAAATGCATTTCTTACACATTTTTTTATTAACATTGGAGAAAAAAATTCATATTCTCAAATGTGTAAATTATTCCAAAGTTTTAATGAGCACATTAGTGACTATGTTTTACGTTATAAGAATATATACTTACTAAAATGAAATATAAATTAGGTGATTGTGAACTTCAATATCTCTTCACATAAAGCTTTCTTACTCCATTGCAATAATCTATTTTATTTAACAAGTTACCCTCATTTTATCATCATTTCCTATGCCCTAAAATAATTTCAGGTGAAATTATTACACATGAATAATATCAAGTATGTTGATATCTTCTTCTCTACATCCTACTATCAACTTCCCATCCAAGTCTACATTCAAATACAAAGCTATTGATAATAAGGTTAATACTAAGGAAATTGTTAATTCCATCCCTCAACCTAATAAGCTACAATTAAAATATGTACAAATTAAATTTACGTGTTTACCCTGTGCCCCATCCATCATGATAAAACAATTGTGTGAGCGTAATATTTTGTCTCTCCCTCGGCCACTTGAGGTTGATCCAAGAAAGCCTCAAAGTAATATTTTTAATCCTAAAACTTACTACTACTATCATAGATGTATTATTCATCTCACTAATTAATGTATCAATACAAAACATGTTATACAAGATGTTAATTGTTCCATATAAATAAAATAAGATGAGATTATTGAATCCTCTAGGGATACTAATAATAATGTAAATATGAAAAATATTCAATGGTCCATTGCCTATTCATGACTCTAAAAAATCTACTTATGAAGTGCATAATTCTTATCATGTGTTACCACATCAAACTTTTTATGACCCACCCAATAGATGCAATGATTGGAAATATTTTCCTGTATGCCATTTTATACACCAATTATTACGTTTGATGAATTTGATTTGGATAATGATTCTATATAGGATACTCTATACATTTGTGATTTTATCATTTGGGTTCATATCCATAGTGTTGTGGTTTATTCACATAACAAGGAAACCTTTGTGTACTTTCAAGATACTTCACTCTCTTGGTTATTTTAAGAGGTCAATTGCACTCAATTATAATTCTACTAATAGATATATTATTTTACCCACAAGTTTTGGTTCAGTTACTACTCAGGTTAAATTCCTAGTTACATCCACTCTTAGTTTAGGTTACATGTGATTAGGTATCCCTTGGTTACACACTCTTAGGGTGGTACCTTATATTTTACAATAATTTGTTAAGTTTATTCACCAATAGACTTGTCACCATTCAGGGTATACCTTTTAAGGGAACTCTTCCCATGTTATCTCATCATGCATCTAAAGTTCCCCCTTCTAGGTCTCCTAGTTAAGAATTTTATTACACATGAAATATATCAATGCTCTATCCCTCATAAATATCTTAATAAAAACTCTAACACACATGTTATATCTCACATCTCTAGCCCTGTTAAGTCTTATAACAATTCTCTTCTCACACATATGACATCTAGTGGCTCTCACCCTCCTATGATTATTCATAAGTATTATAGCATGTACATCTCATCTCTCACGGATCTAACTCATTGAGAAATCTACATAGATCTAGTCCATCATACAAATTATCCCATGGATCTTGTATATATTACTCTCCTCCCAAGGTTTCTATGGCACATGGTACTATTATGGAAGCAATTTCATATTACCATTGTTCATTGGCACAATTGAGACCCCCACCTCTTAATTCTCTTAGATTGTTCCCCGCCTCCTCATGGGGCCCACATAGGGTATCACTTCTTCATCCCTCATTATGCATATATATATTCAACAATATAAAATTATTCATATATTTTAACAAATATAAAACTAGGACTTATACACATAGCTTTCATTGTTAGAACTTTAAAATACATATGTTACTAGTCAATTTGGTTTGATTGATGGTATACATTTTCTACACTTTACACACATGCATTCATGACTTATATTGAGCATTATGGAGGACACAACTATTCTCATATGCTAATAAGAAGCTACCATGGTTTCTTACACTCTTCTCTTGGGGAAATCCCTCCACACTATATAAGTGCTATTATTCCATTATAGTTCCTTTCTAATTCCTCATTACACTTGATTACATATATCGTGTATATGTTATTTTTTGAAGTAACAAGACTTACACATATGTCTTGTGTAACTTTGACATGTCTTTATTCGTGTGTTATCTTACTGTTTATTACTTTTATCATTGTTTAACACTATTAATTGTTATACATGTTTTCTAGTTGTTTATATTTGTGTGTTGAGTTCCTTTCTTATCTTGTGACATCATGGGTGTTCCATGTTTTTGGCTCTATGCATTCTTGTGTGAAATTACTTCTCTTTAATTTGGCCTAATTACCTTGATTATCTTATGACACAATGATTTTTCCCATGATAACGAATGCATGAATTGATGTGACTCCAATTTACATCATCTTGCTTGTTTTTCTCACTTGATTTCTACTTAGTATTTATTCTACTTCTTTTACATTTTTGTTATTATTGCTAATGTTTTTATTGTTCCTATCATTACTTCTATTTCTATTATTGGTATGGCTATTTATCTTTATGTGTGCCATGGTTCCCACTATGCATAACCCCCTTGTTATAGGCATAGTTATTTAAGGTGGCCATATCTTCAATATTCTTAAGTCTAGTATATATTCTCAGACACGCATTACATCGACACAATTTTATTTTGTTTTGAGTAGCATCCTCAAATAGTTTTTCAGACACTTCTCAAAATAGGGGGGATTAATCGCGGTATATTCTAAAATTAAAGGAAAAATCATCGGTTGAGATATAAATTTTCATTGGAAAAATGTACTCTGAAAAAAAATTCAAACATCAACTTTGAGTAGATAATAAATACGATCAAAACTGTACATAAGGGTCAAGGTCATATGAATAGTCCTAGCCATACCATATGGTTTTACTCGAGAGGAAAAAACACCAAATTTATCTACAGTTTCATATTTTCAATCATGGATACATGTTTTTGGAAAAAATATTAGAATCAGATGGCATAACCTAGATCAATTTATAAGGGCAAGAAATATTCACTCCTCTTCAGTACTTAGTTTTAGTTGTAAAATATTGGTGTTTTGGGAGCATGGGTCTAATTATCCATTTATATTTTCAACATATTACATAATCTTACTCATGATATGACACACATGAATAATATGGGGGCACTCATTCTATTTAGAACTTGTTTTTATATACTCAGGCATTTAACCTGGATCCATATGTAGTGGTGTGGTCTATGGGATATGGAAAGTATCCAAGAAAATAATTTCTTTATAGGAAATATTACTTTCTCCTCATACTATTATAGGGGAAGATATCAAAGGCACTAAAATATTTAATACATAGTCTTCTTTCTTCACAGGGTTCATTAGTACCTATCCTTTCTTCTTCCCCTACCCTTCATTTAGTTTTGGGTTGCATATACCCAATAGTCTAGTTTATCCCCCTCTAAAATTAGGGACTGACCACCCCCAATCTTTTAGGAAAAATTAGCAATGACGATACAAATCTCCAACCGCATGAAAGGAGTGGGATTTTTTTCCCTTCACAAAAAAACAAGTGTGCTCTTTCCATGTTTTATATCTTTTCATTTCACTTTATGAAAATTCAAGTTCTATCATTATTATTGAATTACAGTATAATTTATACTATGTACATTGAATACACTATTTGTTACAAGTGTAATCATAGAGTGTGCCAACACCAACATATATAGAATTTTTTTTTGAGTAAATACAACATTTTTTTACACACTTAGGTATGTTTTCCAATAAACGTGTATTTATCATTTTATACTTAGGGGGGAGGGGGTGGGAAAATGTAGGAAGTAAACTTTGGAAATTTACTCTTTTGCAACTAATTATTAAAATTGTGCTTCTTAGCTAAAACATCCATCCTATTTCCACTCAATTCATGTGTTCATATATACTATAACTTTATTATTTTCATACACCTATGTGTTAATAAATTATGAATATAAATACATAATATGATTAGTTATCAAGCTCTACTATTTAGGATGTAACTTGCAGATTTCACCAAGATTATCCATGTCTAAAACCATAAAGTTTAGTTATGTTGTATAATTTAGTCCCTGAACAACCATTACGATCCTCAACTAACCCATTTTTTAACTCTATTTTAATGCACTATCATTTTTGGGTATTTTTTCCTCCTTGGTTGGCCTTATCATAATAATTCACCTTCCAAACTCTATATAAACAAGTTAAACCTCACCTCATTGTATAATGTGACACAACCCAAAACTCTCATAAGATCTCATTGCAAATATTAACATAAAAGTAATTAAAGGCTCCCTAAATATTCTTAAAGTTGATACACTTTCCATTAGGGTAGCCACTACTCTAGTTATAAGAACTCAACTAGGTAAAGGAGTGTAGATTCCATCAATTTCCAAGTCTTAGCAAGAGCACATTCTAATTAAGCATGATCAAAGAGCTTCAAGTTTCCAACTAGTTATATTAATATAGATGTTACATGATAGGTGGAGAACTATATGTTGTGTGAGGAAATTTGAAAGTATTACTGATGTAGTAAGTGCACAAGGTATACCAAAACCCAAAAACTAACCTTATTATAGGTTATTATACTCATGGATAGGGTTTTGAATTGATTCATCTATTTATAGATGATATCGAGACTGTGTGACAACTAGGGTTTGAGAACAAAGTATAATTCTAGGCCATGGAAGGATCTAGATAGTTGTAGAGTCCCATTTAAAGGAATAAAATACTATATACAAGGGACATACATGGATTATAAATCCTGACCAGTTAGTATTGTCTTACCTCATGAGATTTATAATTTACAGTTTTGGTAGTGAAGTTTCTCTAGGTCGTGCACTCCCAAATTCTCTAGTATATCTTACCATATTATTCTTACGTAAATTTGTATAGATAAGTATCTCTATTTCTCTTGTGTATTTTGATATTATATACATACATAGAAAGAACCAATATGTTATTATGGTTTTGTATAATTAATGTTAGAATTTAATTTATAAGAATAGCTCTAAGTTTTGTAACCTTACATACCTTTTTATTATTGTGTATTTTACAACGAATTTAAATAAAACTTAAAAGGGTATAAACACTTGATCTTGTTCATGATCAAGATTTTTGATTCATGCTCTATTATCACATGACATAAATGATTGAATGTGTGAATTGTTTTGAATATAAATAATTCTTACAAAATGGGGAAAGAATACTTTGTGTACACATATCTTGAATGTCACTATTTGCTAGATATTGTTCATCTTAGTACGCATAGTCTTGTAATATAGGATATAATCAATGATGTTTTAATTAAAACCTTGTCACAATTTATCCAATTTGGAATAACAAATTTTTTCCCTAATATTAAAAGAGAATCATGAAAGAAATTAATTATCTAGAGGGGTCAAATCCAGCCATTGTAATGAAAATCATTGAGACTTCTAGGAAATATATTTGTACATAATGTGTCTTTATAATCATAATAAAATAAATTGGCATAGAAAGCATGTAGGTGTTCTTCAGGATCATTTTTTTCCATAAAAATTATTAAGTTTAGGCTCAACAAAACCCATAGGAAAGGGATCTAGGAAACCACTTAATGTGCAAGTGGGTTATGAAGTAATTGAGTAGTTTACATACTATAATTATATACTATGACAACTTCTATTCCTAAAAATCTCCTATATACTATTTTCAAGAGCTTGTATACTAAAGGAAGAAGCATGCAAAATGCTTTGGGTGTATATAGGAGATTTTTAGGAATAGAAGTTGTCATACGAATATACATAGTAACACAGTGAGGTGGGACTGTAGTTTTCCCCAAATATATAGGCAACATAAATGTAGAAATAGTGGATGTAAAAACAATATAAAATTTATGAGAAGGCATACCAAATATGTTGTCTTAATAGATGATTGATCACGAGATATATTGTCTATAAGAAGAATCTTGATAATAAGATCAATATAGTGAGGGTTATCATGAAATTTCACATAGAAATTAGATAATAACTCAACATTTTAAGGATATACATCATTTTCATAATAAGAATGGTGCGTATTATTTGTATAGTTATTGTTATAAGGGACCTCATTTGAATTCAGATCAATGAGATAAGGGATTCATTGGACATGAGGTGAAGATGAAGCCATGGAGACTAAAGGCTTATGAATAGGTGGAAAAATTTCAATATGAGAAATAGGTTGATGAATAATCATATTTATACACCACAAGGACGTAGATGAAAAATATGCAAAAATATGAGAATGAAACCCTAGGGGAAATAGGGTTTGAAAATAATGAAAGATTTGATCAAAAGTTGGATTCACCAAATTTTTGCACACTAATTTATAAAGGTATTATATTGTATAATATTAGTATGTAAGGGTTTGTTTCATGAGGTTATTTTGAATCGATTAACATTAACCATGCACATTTAGGATAATGCATCGATAATTGCAACAATAATAAAATGATAAGATGATTGATTAAAACACACAAAGGGATAAGTAATTATATACACAAAGTGATAAAAAAATAAATTGGGAGTGAAAACTAAATGAAATTTTTGTTCTAAATATATGATTTGTATTTAGCACTAAGACTAGAATTAAATAGTTTCTAAGACTTTACAACTATTATATGGGATTGAACTCTAATGTGTGGCTATAAACTCTTATATACAACTTTGGATATATGTACAATGGGAATCTATAACTTTATGTGTGGTTTGTGAGTGACTTTGATGGAATTTTACTTGAAACCCTAGGTGTCATTAATTTTCAAAACTATTTGAAATATGTGATCCAAACTCAAACCCTAACCATGGGTGGGGAGTATATGTAAATAGGTTAGTATTTGCGTCTAATTTCAAACCATGCACTACCTACATCGAAACTACTCATAAGTGGCCTTATGCCACATGTAGTTATGCATGTGATGTGTGTGTTGTGTATGTGTGTAGACATGCATGTGTGTGTATATACAAGAATGTGTGTGTGTGTGTGTAATTAGTTTGGTAACTTGATCATTTGACAATGCTTGGAGTGAATGCAACTTTGCTAAGAAAAATCTCTTTTCTCTTTGGATGTTTGAAAATGGAGGACCCTAGAGACTTTTGCCTAATTAAGTGATTTAGAATTGTTATAGTGAGTATTATAATTGATATTCAACTATTTTATGAATATTTAGGAGATACTTGGGTGTATTCATGGGGGATTCATTAGCTAGGAAATATCCTAGAAATTTCATTCATATTGAGGTAATTAAAATTGATAAAATCAAAGTCAATATATCAGTAGACAAGGTGAAAGGGTTTAATTTAATAATATATTTAATTATTTATTGAGGGTAGGTTAGATATGTGGGCTAGAGGAGAGGTAGGGTCAATTTTTAATATAAAACTAAAACATTTTAACCCTAGTTTTAAAACTAAATAAGTTAAAATTGTGAAAGGAGTGTGGCCACAAAGTTAAACTATAACTTCATTTTGAATAAGGAAATCTCAATTAGAAGATTTTTAACCAAGAAATAATAAGATTGTAGAAAACTAGGAGTGAGTAATTTTTCAACACAAAAGATATTATTTGACCTTCTTATGTATTTAAAGAACTATTGATAAATGATTAAAGCTTAACATTAAGGTAATTGGTGATATGTCTTGAATGGCTTCAAAATAATATTATAGAGAAAATGTGTATTGAGAAAATAATAGTTGAGTGAGAAACATCATATATTTTTTATTTGATATGTTAGGATAGAAATAAAAAAGGGGTATATAAAATTGTAACGGAAAAATGGGTAAGCCATGTACATAAAAAAGGGGGGGTATTTTCATTTTAATCATATAACGGGAGGGGGTATTATTAATTGAATAATTGGAGGTAAAAACTAACATTAAGGGTATTATTTGATACCCTTTGAATGAACATGATATACTATAATTTTACTAAGTGAAACCCCCATGGGTGAATTAGTATTGACATTTACAATATGAGATCATGTGAGTACCATGTGAGTTATGAAGTGTGATTGAATTAATTATATAGGCTTCCATAGGTTAGATATTTACATTATGGATAACTTAAGAAGATTAAACAAATCACATAATATTTTAAAAGTTGGAATAACAGTTTTTAGATGGAAGGGTGCAAGGCCATATAGGTCAGAAAGGACCATCATCATTATGAAACAAAACTCTTTGGTTTTTCCCAATCAAATAGTGATATAAGAGATAAGGTTAGGGGTAGAATTAGCGTTTTAGATGATTAAACTATTCAAAGTTAATGAAATTATAGTGTAAGCATATACATACATACATACATACATACATACATATAATATATATATATATATATATATATATATATATATATATTATATATATATATATATATATATATATATGTATGTATGTATGTATGTATGTATGTATGTATATGGGGCTTATAATGTGAACATTTGTCTTAGCATATGAAAAATATAAAAATTTCATTAGAAAAGACAAATTTCCAAATTTTAGGGTCTACACATGGAAGAGTAGGGAAACTCTTAGGTATGATAGGTGTTTTAGTGATCCGAAAGGTTATTTTCTTAGCAAAAAAACCCTCAAATGATTCCCTTCCTCTTCTTTCCTATATGGTTTTTTAGTCAGCAATGATGATCTTCAACACTCTTGAGGATTTCTTATGAATACATATTTTAGGTGAAGGATTATGCTTGTGAATATTGTAAATTGTTACATGGAGGAGTAAAATCAAGTATTAGTCATGATGTTGTAAACATTGTGTGATGGATTTTTATTAATTCTAGGGGATGGATTTTAAATTATATATGATTGCAAAACTGAATTACGGTACTAGAAAATGATGAAATATAAGAAAATGTTACATTGTATTTGTAAATGAAATAAATAATAAATTATTATTTTAAACTTAAGCACTGACTATGAGGATATCTCTTACCTTCTAGAGTAAATGCAAACCTGTAATGTAAAAGTATTTTCAATATAGTGCAATTATACTTTTCAAGTAGAAATTATATTAATGAAAGGTGTTTTATTTAATCTATTTGTATTTATAAGATGTTGTGCAATAGATTTCATGGAGGATGAGAGATCAATTTATATAATGGTTGAAGGATTCAATGGCTAAGATGAAGCCAAGTTGGAATTAGATCAAGGGTGGAATATGCATGAGAAGAATGGAGAATTATAGAATGGATATTTCTATAATTTGAGAGATGAATAAATAGAGAGTGGAAGGTTTATTTGATTTTTTAAATAGAGGGAAGTTTAGAGAGGCTTCTATAAATAGAAGCCTATAGATTTAGAGGTGCGAGGATGTGATTAAGATTATAATTAGATTAGGTTAGATAAATGTTATTAAGAGTGAGATTACATGGAAAGGATAGGTGTAGGGATGTGTAGAGTATGTAGGTAGGTGGGTGTAGGAATATTAGACTCCTATAAAATGTTAATAAGGATTAAGATAAGATAATATGATATAATAATGGATTTATGAGATTAATGATAAAATTGGATATAATAACATATTTAAAAGATTAATGATGAAATGATAAGATTAATGATAAATGATAAATGGTAAATATGATAAAATGGATTAATAATAATAGTTAATCTTGTGATTAGTTATCACATGGGTGATGTCTGGATATTTACGGGACATGTTAATCATAATTAACCATGTCAACATTTTAGATGCCTACATTTTCCTCTCTTTGAATGGTTATTGCATAGAAATGAAAGTTAAAATAAAAATAAGAAAATATGTTATGATGATGAAATGATGGCCACTCGAGGGGTTAGGTGGGGAGGGACGAGTTGGGTAACCACTCAAAAAGAGGAAAGGCCTAAGTGAGTAGATGAGAGAGGATGAGCGGATCAGAAGATTTGAGGATGTATATGATTAGGATTTTAGGATTAGAAGATAGGAGGATTAGATGATGATGAGGATTAGGTATAGATGATGATAAGGATAAATGATGATGCGAGAAGGGGGTGTGGTAACTTAAAGTGCCCACTTGTTATCATCATTAGCAATTTGTGATTGATGTGGCATAAATCAAGATGCACCAAGGTATAAAGACCATGATGACTGAATTACCAAATGCCACTGTCCTCATATCATTGGACAAATTGATATAATGATGGTCCTCGTATCATTGGACCGATTAATAAAAAATGGTCCTCATATCATTGGACTAGGAAAAAGCAAACAAAAGGGGCCTCATATCATCGAATGAAAGGTATATGTAGAAAAAAACAAATACACAAACAAGTAAAAACCCACACATTACATCTATGTATATATATTTTTGTTGATATTTTTGAATGGTTTGATTTTTATATTTTTGGATGTTTTGATTTTTAGATTTTTGAATGTTTTGATTTTTTTTATATTGAATTTTGGATGTTGGATTTTGAGATTTTGGAATTGGGATGGGGGGAATGGTTGAAATTAGGTAAGATGAAAGGATACAGAATGGGATATCTCATGGGGTGATGGGAAGGGATGTTATGTGGGATGTGAATTTCTCTTATAAGTCACAAAATGTGTGTGGGTAGGATGAAAGGGAATGATTGAGGGAAAATTGGATAGGTTGGATAGGATAAGGATTGGTTGATAGGTTAGGATTAGATAGAACATGGGATGAGAGATATATAGGATGAGGGATGTGGTATATGATAAGATAGGTGATATAAAAGATGATAAGATAGGCCCCCAAGTATAGGGGATATGGATTGAGGGATATATGTGGTGTGCCCCCAAATATAAAGTAGGGTGACGTGTGTAGATGGATGGATGGGTTTGATTTGACCCCAAGTATAGGGAAGTGAGGCGTTTCTAAAATAGATGATACCCTTAGCAGATGATAGTAAGGATGTCCCCAGTCATGATGACGAAAGTTGAAAAGGGACACGAAGAGGATTGGATGAAAAGGAAAGTATCATCGTCTACCCATGAATGTTTGATCCAAGGGAAAAAGGATGTGGATGTGATGGATGGAAGGCAAATATCAATAGTGATGAAAAAGGGATGAGCTTAATGACACATGCTGTAAGGAAAGATTCAGACTAAAATAAAAGTGTGATCAAGGTTTAAACAATACCTAGAAACATGAAATCCCTAAGTCTCCACATGATCAAAGTGTGTGAGATTATGATGGTAGATTACCACTTAAAGTGAATGCTTAATGGGTAGTATGTGAAGAAAAACTAGCCAATGTATAAGGAGTGATTAATTCAAATAGGTGGGTGGAGGGTGAATGGAAGGCTAAGTCGTGCATTACTCCACAGCCAGCAAGTGTCCATATCCCTAATGAAGATGCATCTGATTCTTGTCACAACATTTCTCTACTACCAACCAGGTGTCCATAGCCCTGATAAAATTGCTGGAAACACCCCTAGAGAGAGTCTTGAGGTGAATTTTATTTGATAGTTTTTATTTTAATATGATTTTTGTTGTTTGATATTTGGATTTTTTTGAATAAAGTAGTTCCACTCTTTTGAGAACTCTCAAGGGGTTAAGAATCACTAGTGGCTTGATGGGGGAATGGAAATGAGTGTGGAGATGACATTGGATAGAGTGTTAAAATATGCACCCAAGGGTCTTCACCAAAAGTTGATTAAGTCTGTTAAATTTTTTGGATCTCTAGGAGGCAAATTGTGCTTGAATGTTGGCGGTAATGATAAACCAAGGTCACACAGTTGTATTAGGTACTATTGACTCACAACATATGTGATTAAGCTGATCAAGTGTTAAAATGAATTAGAAGAAGATATTAATGGATGTGATGATAAGAATGGATGAGATGCAAAGGGATTTATATGTTGCATGGAAGGAGGATGAGTAGGAAGGAAATAATATCCATGTATGGGTGAAGAATTTGTGCTCAATCCCTTTTTAGGTGTTTGGTATTTATAGGGGGATTAAATGATTTTTGATTGGGTCGAGTGGCTGGGATAGTAGGATCAATAAGTGGAGTGGTAGAAATGGGTTTTTATGGAGTAGTGGGAGGGACGTTGGTAGTGTTAGGTTCATATCCTAAGCCTAAACAACCTAAATTTTGATGAAGGGAGATGGTTTCGAAAATTCCTTGTTCATGGATGCCTAAGCCTTTTCCTTGGTGTTTCATATTACTGAATATATTTTTGGCTCTAGGATATGAAGTGGATGGAGAAACTGATGTAATGTGGTCATCATGAGATTGGGGGTTGTAAATTTATCATCTGCTAAGATGCCAGACTTAACAAAGGATGGGAGATGACATTGTAATTGGTTTTTTTATCGGTGAGGGATGTTAGATGTACGATGACATTTGGATGGGTTAAAATGTTTGGATGTTGAGTGGGATTTAGATGGTGCATGATGATTATGGAGAGGATTGGGATGGAAAGGTTGTGGATAAAGAGGTATAAGGATAATAATTCCTTGGTTAATGAGGTTTTGGACATAATACCTAAATTGCATGCAACGATTGGTCAAATGTTCATGGGTGTGATGGAAGTCACAATAATAGTGTTCCCAATACCAATATGGTTTGGGAAGGTTTTGACTGCATGATTTAACTATGGGATGGATGATCATGTTGAAGTTTTTTAGGCAATGGAATATGGTGGTTAAGGATTCTCCTAAAGGAGTGAAGTGATTTGGGTTAGATGGTGTTGGGGGAGTAGGAAGTAAAGGTGGAGGATTATGATATGTTTTGGTTGAGTTAGAGTAGATTTTTGTGGCTTAGAATATGAGGGGGTGGATTAGGCCTAGGGGCTGAAGTGGATGGTTTGGGCTTAGAGGTTGAATTAGATTTGGTTGATGTTGGATTAGTTTGAGTATGTGGTTTTGAGGTAGATGGTTTTGTATTAGTATTAGATTCTTTAGGGTTATTAGATGTAGATGAAGGGGATGGGGTAAATTTAGATGAAAGGGATGGGTGTGATATGAGGGTTACTTTAGATTTGGGTGATGTCAAGGATGAAGGAGATTTGGGAGATGGGTGTGGTATAGGAACCGCATTAGATTTGGTCAATTTAGGGGATGAAGTAGATGAAGGTAACATAGGAGCCTCATTAGATTGAGTAGGAGATGGAGTGGGGAGAAGATTGGGGTTGAATTTTTTTAGTTTTGGGAGTTGGTGACTTAGCAGTCACTTTAGATGTGTTAGGATTGGGGATGGGGGAGATTAAATAGGATTTTTAGGTGATGAAGGAGATGGATTAGGATTATATGTGGATGAAGATGATGAGAGTGGCATAGGAACCAACTTATATGGTTTAGGATTGGGGTAGAATGGGATGAGGGTGACTTAGGAGTCACGTTGGATGAGATAATTTTGATAGGGTTGGGCTTAGGTGATGGAGGGTATGAAAAAGGCTTGGAGGCTACATTTGATGGTGGATTAGGGGATGTGGAACTATCTAGGAGAAAGTTTGTAGGATTGGATTAGGGTGATGAAGATGACGAGGATGAAGGACTAAAATGAGATGTGGGAGATAATAATTTTGGGGTAAGTGATTGGGATTGTTGTGGGTATGTAAATGGAACTCAATGATAGGTTTGATGATGATTGGATTTAAGAGTTGGGTTTTTTGATGATGGTGGATTATTTGTATGAGTTTCGATGGTAGGAAGATGTGGGTTATGATGGTTGATAGGGGATTTAGAGATCATGGTTTGGGATGGTTGTGTGGGCTTAGGATTAGTGGCTATATTGGTAAGGACATAAAGGAGGTCCTCTTGGCCAAGGTAAAAGTTAGTGAGGTGGTGAAAGTTGATGTAATTAGCTTATGGGGATAATGGTTTTTGTTGTTTAGGTCAGGGTTTGGATTGGGATGATTTGGTTTCCTCAAAGATGAAGTCAATGGGGTGAGAATTAGGGATCTTAGGAAGGGGAAATTGTGGATGGGGTTGGTTGGGATATGATGGTTTAGGAGGTGATTGTTTTATCGAAGATTAAAGATCAGATATTTGTTAATTGAGTTGTTGAATGGTTTTTAGGATGTTAGGATCAACATGGTATGGTTGATTTAGATGGAAAGGAGGGGATTGGTTGAGGTAGGATGTGGGATTTGAGATTTGTTTGTTAATGTGTTGGATGATGTGTAGGACTTTGTGGTCAAATTGAGATGGTTGAATTTGATGGGAGGGGGATAATGGGATAACTTGGTTGATGCATTTAGAAAAGAGTTAGGGGTTTGGATGTTGGTTTGGAAAGGAAGGGGATTGAATATCAAAGGCCATGGTTTGATAAGATGTGCATGGATTAGATTCGGATTAGGTTGGTTGATTAAGGATGGTAATGGGATTAGGATTGGGATCATGTGATTGAGGATGTTTGTATGATTAAAATTTTAATATGATAGGATGGTTAAGGGTGCCCACCAACAAGCAATAAACATGTAACACACACCCTAACTAGTCAAGTGGGATTGCAATCAAGCTATATCCCAATTTCAATACCACACACTGATGTTGATGCCATAATTGGATATCCACCTATGTGTCAATGTGGGGTTTTCTGGAAAGTGATCTTGGGGAGTGCATCCTCGTATTATAGCTTAATAAGTGGCCAAATGGTTGCCTAGTCTAGGTTATACGAGCTTACTAGGCGAGTCCTCGATATACCGTGTGCTACATGGGGCTAAATGGGGCCTAAGTCCATGTTTCAAGGATGTTGTCTAAGTCCTTGGTGTTGGAATGTAGAAGCTCCTCACTTCACTCCACTCTTAAAACAAGCAAGTACTTAGCCAATAATGACAGTTGTCTAAGAATTTTTATACGCTGCCAGAACACGGGGCGTGTCTACGTGCTTGGAAATGAAGCCCATGATCACGAGACCCCTAGGACTATGACAAGTGTGTGGATATCACTTCCATATCATGTTTCCCTTATAAATGAAAATTCGGGAAGGCTATCCAATTTTGATCCTCAAGATAGTCCTAATATGCAAGAGGAGAGCATACACAATTTGTCCTTTTGGATGAACAAACAACAATGGAAAACACACAAAAAGGATAATAAATGCAAGATAAAATGATTGAAAATTATGTAATGGGGTCTTCAAGAGCAGGACCTACAAAATAAAGATTAGTAGTTTGATTATAACCCCAAATGTCTTGGACCAATCGTGCTAAAAAAATTGTTAGTAGTATTAAATTGATTTTTTATCTTTGGTAAGTGTAGGAAGATGCACACAAAGTGTTAGTAGTTTGGAACAAAAAAAAAAACTCAATATGCAGTTAAAATGAAAATATTTAGGAAAATGAAAACCATGAATAAATTTTCCTCCAAAATACTAAATTAACACTTTTATCGCATATATCTTTTCAATACCTTTCTGGAAAAAAAATGGAGTCGTTTTGAGTTCGAGATCAAAAGTTGTGGCTCTCGGAAGGTAAGCAAAAAAATAAAAACAAAGGTGCCAAAACAGAATAAAGCACAAATTTAGGACATAGACACCAAAACAAAACAAAAGCACCAATTCAAGACATAGGTGCCAAAATAGAACAAAAGCGCCAATTCATGACATAGGTGCTAAACAGAACAAAAGTGCTGAACTTATGAAAAATGTTCCAAACTTGTAAAAAATAGAGTTAGTAGACAAAAGTGTTGAATCTTTTACAAAAATTCCACGAGTTATACAAAAGCACGAAAATAGATCCCTATGATAAAAAAGTTAGTATTTTGTCCTAAAAATTTAGTTTTATGTAAAAAGTGTTCTTTCTTCTGTATAGGCATTAAATGATAGGTCAAAAGCGTTGAAACATAATATTGTCATAAAAATTTGAAAGCTTAAGGTGAAAATGATCACGATTTTTTTAAAAATTTGGATAGCTTATTCTAAATATGAAATGCTATTAAAAAAATTATTTTGGGGGGTAACCCCCACGGTGGACGTAAAAATGTAATGTAAGAAAATATTAGTGAGTGAAATGTGAGAAAAAAAACAAAACTTGTTCTCCAACTCTAATATTCTCAAACAAAAAATAAGATTGAGAAATGGATTGAAAGAAGGGAGATATTCAACAGCTAAACTTACCTAAAAGTTGTACAACTCCTTTGATGTGTTTTATTTTATCTTGATTGATTGTTCATTGCTTCATATGTTGGTGGAGACACACGAACATCATCTCCCTCTGACTGCCTTTGGATTGCTTGATTAAGATGAAGGATGGATTTATTAGATGATAGAATGATGATAAAATGGATAGATTGAATGAACAAAATAATAAAGGTTTATTATGGATTTCCAAGATGTTGTGCATTAACTTTCATTGAGGATGAGAGTTCAATTTACAGTTAGTGGTTGGGGTATTCAATAGCTAAGATGAATCCAAGTTGGATTTAGATCAAGGGTGGAGGATGCATGAGAAGAATGGAGAATTATAGAATGGGGATTTCTAGAATCTGAGGGTGGAGGATGCATGAGAAGAATGGATAATTATAGAATGGATATTTCTAGAATTTGAGAGAAGATTCAATGGAGAGTGGAAGGTTTATTTGAATTTGTAAATGGAGGGAAGTTTAGAGAGGCTTATAGAAATAGAATCCTCTAGATTTAGAGGTGTGAGGATGTGATTAAGATTAGAATCAGATTAGGTTAGATAAATGTGATTAGGAGTGAGAGTACATGGAAAGGCTAGGTGTAGGGATGTGTAGAGTAGGTGGGTAGATGCATGTAGGAATATTGAATTCTTATAAAATAGTAATAAGGATTAAGATAGGATAATAGGATATAATAATGGATTTATGAGATTAATGATAAAATGGGATATAATAATGGATTTAAAGGATTAATGATGAAATAAAAAGATCAATGATAAACAGTAAAGGGTAAATATGATAAAATGGATTAATAATAATAATCAATATTGCGATTAGTTATTATATGGGTGATGTTGGGATATTTGTGGGACAGGTTAATCTTAATTAACCACGTCAATATTTTAGATGTCTACACATTGAAATGAATGGTTAAAATTGAAACTAATTTCTTAGATGTGGTACTATCTAAATAATTGTCTGAATATGCACATCATATTTTAATGACTCACTTGGATCAACTAGAGATTTTTTTAAAAATATATATAATTATCTATACTAGCCATCACTGTGAATGATGGAAGGGAAAAATAAAATAATCTTCAGAATAAAATTTGCAAATTATTTTCTTACTTTTTTTACATGTTCCTTAAAATGGTTCTTACATTGTAGTATCAGATCTTATGTTTGATGCTTAGATTAAATTTTTCATTCAATTTTTAGGTTACGTATTGTTAAGAAACTTAATTAAATGCAAGATAATTTACGAGTGGGAAAATATAGCAAAAATAAAACATTAATTGTTGAATAAAACTTATTGAGGTAATAACACAACATTTTTGTACACCATAAAACATGTAACAATATGAAAAATTAGGTAATTTAATAAATTCTTGAGGGAACCAACTTATCTTAAATAAGTTGGTCTAGATCACACTTGATACAGATTGAAAGGACGTTTTGAGGCTTATACCATCAATTTGGAAGAGGTGGAATCCATGTTATCCAAAATAAGCTCATGCTTATTTTTGGTTGACTGCACTCATTTTTCCTCTTTCAAGTGCTTCAATCCAATTTTTCAGATATTCTAAGCACTTAAGGCTTCCTGAAAACATCTTCATCAGGTGGGAAATTTCTTCCCCTTTTAAAAAATATAAAGAAGTCCTTCTAACTCCTCATATTTTCAAGTTACGAGCCGACGGGCCTTGGAAGGATTTTTTGCCAAAGGTGGGATAAGGACAAACATGGGGAAGAATTTTCACCAAGTGGAAAATTGAGTTGTGGGCCGCGGAGGAAAATTTTCCCAAGTGAATTTTGGGCCGGTGGGTTTGCAGGGAGTTTTGGAACTTTTGTGTTTTTTTCAAATAGGGTGCAAAGTGAATTTTGGGCCTGCAAGCCCGTGGGGGATCTTAAAGCCAAATGAAGAAAAATGCCTAAGGCCCAAAAAGGGACACATGGCCATGTTGAAAATTCAAAGTGGGAAGGTAGGTTGTCAGAGGCAATTTGAAACGTTTTACCCCGAGAAGGCATAAAGTGAAAAAATGAGCTACAACTCCGCTGATGCCCAAGGAGCCACATGTCAAGCCTCAATTGCATGTAGGATGGGTGGGCTTGGGAGAGAATTTTCACCCAAATGGAAAATGTGGGCCGGCGGGCCCAAAGATGATTTTTTGCCAAAAGTGAATTAGCGGGGCTACAAGGGGAATTTTTACATTTTGTATTTTTGGTGCCAAAAGGATAAAAGTAAATTTCGGGCCCACAAACACGTTCCATGTCAACTGGTGTTTTTTGTTTTTGTATGGACTCGACTCAAAAAATTCAAATGGAAATATCTTTCGACCCAGTGCTTGAAACTCAACAAATTTGGCACCATTGGAAAGGTCTTGACCTCGTCTACACCATGTAAACCTGAAAATTTAATTTCGAGGAGGTTTGGTGGGTGAAAATTAGGGAAACATCTTCACGCCATTAATATGCAATCCAATTGTCCCCAACAACTAGATCAGATTTGATTTGATCCATGTCCATTCTCCCTTCTTCAACATGCCAAACAGACATAGAGTGACGTAGACTCGACAGATTGTGGGTGGATTTGTAGGAGGCATTAATGGCCAGTAGTTGAGCTTTAAATCAAGTTTTCCCACCTCTTCTCCTTCTTCCCTCTTTGCTACACCTATAAAAGAAGGAGCTGGGCTCATTATAAAAGGTTAGACATTTCTATTTTGCACCCTCCCTTCTCCTCTGGTCTGCAAGACGAGTTCGTGGAGTCCTAACCTCCCCATTCAAGTTGTAATGCTAACTTTTTCCTCTTGGCCGCTATAATGTATTGTATCGAACTTTGGAGAAATAATATATGTTTGTGGATGATTCTTGACCCTCTCATGTGTTTCATTGTTTCCTTCTGATCTCTCATTATAGTTTGGTTACCTGTGCATGGTGTTTGCTATTGCATTTCTATGGTCTATGTTAAATTAAAAAATGAGTGTCTAACATTCCTTTGGTGCATCACCTCATTAGCTTAGGTTTATTTTTTGTATCTTCTCAACCCTGTCTCCTTGGTAAGATAGAGTAGGTTTTAGAATAGATCCTCTGTAATTTATTTGTGTGCACCTGAATAGAAGAATAGGAACTAGCCTTAATCCGGAGAGCTCTCTCAACTTGCAAGGTCCCACACTTTGAGAGATGCTCCATGTTATGCAATCACACTGAGAGTCTCAACCCATCTAGGTTGCAGACATTTAGGGGTGTTGTGATTTAGCACTAATAGTTTTGGCATGCTCGATGGGACCAAGAAGTCTCCATCTTTATTGAAGCAAGATTGATGTGCACTTGTTGTGAGTTTTTAGCTTTTAAGAAGCTTTGAAATTGCACATCTGGTGACTCCAAAATAATCAGAATATACTTGTTTCTTTAGTCTAATCTTTTCAAGTTCATGAGAAGAATACAAACAAGGTCAAGAACAAGAGAGGAGGGACTATTTGTCTATCTACACTTGTCCCCAGACATAAGGGGAAGAGGGAGAAGAGCCCAGAGGTCTCCATCTCCACCAAACAGAACCTTGTCAACACCTCCTCCTAGTAGGCCATTCATTCAATCAATGTAAGGGTTCTCAATACAATCATAATGGCACAACCACCCAACCCCTATGTCGAATTCATTTTCAGTAGCCCACTCAGCCCTCAATGCACAAAATCCAGTCCCAGTTGTAGCATTAAAGAGCATCCCATATTTCACTGGAGAGAACCAGACTTCTCCTAGTGACCACATTCAAGAAATTGCAAATGTCTGTGTTATTCATGAGATCACTGAGATGGACATTGCAGTCAAGTTACTATCCTCTTCACTTAAGGATAAAGCTTCAAAATGGTTCATGAGTCTAACAATAGGATCTATTCAAACTTGGGACCATCTGTGCAGAGCTATTCATAATCAATTTGAAGAGAAGGGAGATAATCTATCCTTTTTGAAGAAACTGAAAATAATCAAGAGGGCCCCTAACGAGTAGTTGATAGATTTTAACCTCAAATTTCAAAGTACATGGGATAGGATTCCACTAGTTGTAAGGCCCACAGATGAAGGTGCTTTCTTATACTTTCTTAGAGCTCTAAATTCAGATATTGCTTTAATGATTCAATCAATTAGAGGAACCACCTTACCTAGAGCCTATAACATTTCCATAAGAGCTGAAAATTGTTTAATCCAGGCTAGAAAACTTGCTCCTAGGCCACCCATGCCTCTATACCCAGAAGTAGGAGATCCAAGTACTAGTCAGACACCCACATTAGCTCCTATACCTACTCCTAGGAATCATAGTTCAGCTAAAGCCTCCACCTCATCCTCTAGCACCTCAAAAGAGCTTCAAGAAGTTATGAAATAGCTACAGAACCTAGAGAATGAGCTAGTGACTATCAAAAGGAAGCAAGCTCTAATTTCTATACCATATAAACCTCAAACTTAGTATTAGGCTACACCCCTGTATCAGAAAAATAGGCCACTAGCTCAGGGTGCAAATTAGAACCAAAACCAAGGACAACCTCAAGTTGTTAGGCCCTTCCGGTCATATGATCCAAACATAGCTTTCAACATCAAGGGCCTTTGTTCCAACACAAAATAATATGGCGTACAAGAATATTATTGGTGTTTCCCATGCAATTAGCACCATAACCAATCAATGTGTTTTAATGGTGCACTAAACCAGGCCTTGATGGTACAGACCATTGGTGTGTCATAAGAGTCCAGCCAAGAAGAAAATCAGCAGCAAGGAGTTTAGCAAGAAGCATCTCCAAGTGAAACTATGCTTTTCAAATGACAGGCTGAAGATTTATGTGGTATGAATCAAGCCCCTTTTCAAAGTGTAGCTGCCAACACATGGTCCAAGAACAAGGACTATTGGAGAAGGAAAATCACCAAACTCAGGTAATCCTCAACCCTCCATTACTCCACAAGGTATTGAAACTCAGAATGCAACTCCCAATATGCAGAGTCATTCCAAGCCACCTTCCAAACCCACACAGGAACTTGTTGTAACAACCCATGTGCAAGAGAAAAATGTACCAGGAAAGGGGAAGCAAAAGGATAGCTCATATAACATCATCAAACAAATGAAGAAGACAAATGTGAATATTTCAATGTGTGATTCATTAGCTATTCCAAGACAGAGAGATTTTTTGCAGACTGCTATGGCCAATTGGTCAAGCTCAAATTAGCCCCCTAACCAGCAAGAGAAGGTTTTTACCAATGCAACTCAGACTGGGGGAAATCATGGAGGAAAACAAGGTAAGAATGTGAAGTCCCCTCCATTCTATATTTCATTGATCATTGGGGACAAATTGGTACATAATTGCATGATTGATTCGGGAGAAAGTAGATCTGTAATGCCAAAGCAAATAGCTGATTAGTTGGGTCTTCAATACGAAGTCATATATAAGGGGGTAGTGCAACTGGATAGGAAAGTGGTAACAATGGTTGGAGTCATCAAATATTTGAACCTCACACTACATGCCTGCCCTAATGTGACCATATTGCAGAACGTATCAATCATAGACTTGCCACCACATTTTACATTATGTTTATCGAGGGACTTCACTGCCAAAATTGAAGGTTATTTGTTTACTGATTGGTCGCACATGATTTTTAGAACAAGGTATGGAGCTAAGGCCACAATCAGATCTGAACCCATTGCAAATTACCATATTGATTCTTATGTACCCAGCTCAATCAATGCCAATTATTCAACCTTTGATTAGGAGGACCTCCCAAGCACTTGTGAAGCAGATACCAAGGTGGGTTATATCCCAGACTTGACCCTTGATGAGTGGGTGAACAAGAGGCATGCTTTTGACCCCTATAAAGAGATGGAGGAATCTGAGATAGGATTCTACTATATGTATGAGGAGGATCACCCTCTTCCTGACATCATTAAGCTGGAACACAAAGATGAGAATTAAGTATGGAAATTATTCTTTCATGGCTCAAGAAGTAGGAAAGGAGTCAGAGGAGGGGCTATGCTTGTTTCTCCTCAAGGTATGAAATACTACTCAGCTTTCCATTTCTAATTTTCTTGTTTAAACAATACATAAGTGTATGAGGCTTTGGTCCATGAACTGCATTGGCCAAGGAAAATGATTATTAATAACTTGTAAGTGTTTGGTGATAGTGGTCTAGTTGAAAATCAAGTCCGAAGACAAAATTTTGTCAAGAATGATCTGCTAAAGAGCTACAAGAAACAAGTATGGGACCTCATCAAATATTTTGAAGCATTCAACATCAATTCCATCCCAAGGAAGAAGAATGAAGTAACAGAGAGATTGGCAGCAATTGGGGCAGCCTTTGATGTTGTGAAGAGTATCAAGAGTGATAAATATCAACCCCATATCAAGTTGGTTGTGAGGCCAGCTATCCCACAACAACACAAGTTGGTAATTCTTCAAAAATGATCAAAAATTTGTAAAATTTCTACAAGAAGAAGATGATTTCTCCTCCATGAACCAAGACAGATTGGAGTAGCAGTATGTTGATTAAGTGGTGCAGTTGAGGACCAATACCCTACCAAAGGGTCGTGTCACTTTGGAATCATTATTCAGCCCAAATGACCAATTCTAAAAGGATAAGTCGAATATTCAAGTAAAGGGTGAGGATTCAAAGCCCATTTCCATAGAAGAAGGAAAAACATTATAGATTGGCAAGGTAAGCACTCAATAAGAAAAATATGAATTTAATCAACTTTTTCAAGAATTCCCTGAGATATGTCTTTGCCTGGACTTACAAATATTTAAGAGGTTTCAACCCAAATTTGGCACATCACACTATCGAGTTGGACCCAGGATCTAATCCTTTCAGAAAAAAGAAAAGGCAAGTAAATCCTCACATTGAGCCTTTTATGAGAAAAGAATTGAACAAGCTAATAAATGCCAACATCATCTTCCCTATTGAGAATTCAAGTTGGGTTACAAAATTGGTGCCTGTGAGGAAAAGAAGAAGAGAAATCATGTTGTGTGTAGAATTTTTGTGATCTAAATAGAGCATCACTCAAAGATTACTACCCACTTCCATCAATGGAACAAATCTTACATGTTGTAGCTGGCTCTGAGAGGTTTTCATTGCTAGATGGATACTCAAGATATAACCAGATAATGGTGAAAGAGAAAGATTAGTTCAAGACACCTTCACCACCAAATGGGACACATATGCTTATAAGCAGATGCCATTTGGACTATCAAATACCAGAGTAAACATTTCAGTGAGCTATGAACATGGCATTCAAATTCCTAATCAACAATATTGTCCTGGTGTATCTAGATGATATCACCATCTTCTCAATGAATGTTGCAGACCATCTCTGCTACCTTAGACAGGTGTTTTAGATGTGTAGAAGGTTCGAAGTATCACTAAACCCAAAGAAGTGTGTGTTCTAGCCCCATGAGGTAAAATTGTAAGGACACATTGTCTCAAGAGAAGGGTTGATCATTGATCCTGAAAGGGTTGAAGACATCTGAACACTTCCATTTCCACAACATAAAAAATTCTCTCCAAACCTTCTTGGGGAGGATAAAATTTGTTCGCAGGTTTGTACCTAATTTTTCCACTCTTATGAATCCTTTAACAATGATGTTAAAGAAGAGTCTTACATTTAAATGGAGAGTAGAAGGAAAAGAGAGTTTTTGAGGCCATCAAGCTCAAAATATCATAGGCTCCAACTCTTATTAACCCAAACTTCTCAAAAAACTTCATGTTATATGATTTTGGAGGGTCAGACACCATCTCATCCATCTTGGCCCAGCCTAATGAGGAAGGTTCAAAACAACCAACAGCCTTCTTCAGTCAGAGCTTGGAGGACTACGAGGTAAAATAATCTTTCATTGACAAAAATGTCCTTGTTGTTATTAGGAGCTTGAAGAAGTTAGGCTACTTGGTCTCAAACAATAAGATTCAACTGCTAGTGTCCCATGTTGGTGTCAAATATTTTATCCTAAACAAGGAGTTGAATGAGAAGAGAGCAGGTTGGATAACTTGACTAATGGAATATGACATTGAGATCAAGGTGACCAAACTAGTTCATGGCAAGGGCTTGTGTGAGCAGCTCGCTTCAAATCAATAGGTTGAGTCAGTGGATGAAAAAGGGGTTGTCCTAATATTACAGAATGATCAAGAGTAACCAGCTAATGATGTAGTGGTTCCATGTTGGAATCAATCCTTAGTGCACTATCTCCAAACCGGTTTGTGCCCTCCAGAATGGAACAAAGTAAAGAGGAGATACTTTAGGTTACAATCCATCCCATATGTGCTTGTTGGTAGAGTCTTGTTTAGGAAAGGATATCAATAGTGTCCTATTGAGGTGCATTGGGATAGGCCAAATTGAAAGGGTATTACATGAGTTCCATGATGGAGAAGCATGAGACCACTTTGCTCCTCAAGTAACAACTCTCAAAATCATGAAATCTGGTTATTATTGTCCTACAGTGTTCAAGGACTTCTACTCATGGATCAAGAAGTGCAAGAAGTGTGCATTCTTCATAAGAAAGGAGAAGTTGGCAGCCCTACCCCTTTGCCCAATTTCAATGAATCAACCATTCATGCAATGGGGAATATACTTTATTGTGGTGATTAACCCAAATTTAAGCAAGGGCCACAAGTGGATACTTATAGCAATAGATTATTTCACCAAGTGGACTGAAGCAGTGGCACTAAAGGAAGCAAATGAATCCAATATCTTAGATTTCTATGAAGGAATAGCCACTAGGTTTGGATTCATTGCCACTATTATATCAGATAATGTAATGGCATTCTTTGGTAAAAGGATCACTGAATGGGTAGTCAGGAATGGTGTACACCTCAGCACTTCATCAAATTATTACCCCCAAGGTAATGGCCAAGAAGAGTCCACAAATAAGAACCTATTAATGATTATCAGAAGGAATCTTCATGAAAATCAAAGGACTTGGCATTCAAAGCTCAAATCATCTCTAAGGGATGATAGAATCACATCTAAAATGTCCATAGGTAACTCCCCATACAAGCTTGTATAAAGAAAAGAGGTAGTATTTCCCATATCATTGGAATCACCTACTCTAGAGCTCATGGAAAAGTTGGAGCTATCTGAGTTTGAACCCATGGAAATCAGGTATGCAGAGATGATGGAATTAGGAGAAGAAAGAGATCATGCATTGCAGAGCATGGAAAAGGATAAAACATTGATCAAGACAAGATTTGATAAGAAAGAAAGAACGAGGACCTTTCACGAAGGGGACTTAGTTCTAAAGTGGGATGCAGATCAGGAAAATCCAGCAAAGCATTCCAAGTTTGATGCCATTTGGAGTGGCCCATATGTGATCATAGGGTGTAAAAGTAGTAATGCCTTCTAGCTCGCTAAATTGGATGGTGAAGAATTTCAGATCCCAGTGAATGAGATCTATTTCAAACATTACTACTAAAGGAAAAGTTTCCACCCTTGTAAATATTAGCATATATTTTTAATTTCCCTAAATGAGTGCGTGTGTTGTTTTGTTATGGCATAGTTTTGTTTCCCTAAGTGCTATGGCATAGGTTTTGTTACTCTAGGTTTGCATTGTTATATGGTTCCACGTACCTCTAGGTGAATGCACCCATGCCCAATGGATATAACAAAGAAACTAATCTTTTCATCTAGTAGGTAGATGTCCTTTATGAGTCACCAAATTGTTATCCAAAATAAGATCATGTTTATTTTTGGTTAATTGCACCCATTTTTCCTCTTTTAAGTCCTTCAATCCAATTTTTCAGATATTCAAAGAAATCATCTTCATCAGTTGGGAAATTTCTTCCCCTTTCCAAAAATATAAAGAAGTCCTTCTAATTCCTCATATTTTTCAAGTTACGGGCCGACAGACCTTGGAAGGATTTTTTGCCAAAGGCGGGACAACGGACATGGGGAAGACTTATTTCCAAGTGGAAAAGTGAGTTGCGGGACCACAGAGGAAAATTTTCCAAAGTAAATTTCAGACCAATAGGTCTGAAAGGAGGTTTGGAACTTTTGTGCTTTTTGCAAATGGGGTGCAAAGTGAATATCAAGCCCACAAGCCTGCGGGGGATCTTAAACCCAAATGAAGAAAAATGCTTAAGGCCTATAAATGCACATGTGGCCATGTTGAAAATTCAAAGTGGGAAGGTAGGTCATCAGAGGTAGCTTGAATGTTTTTCCCTGAGAAGGCATAATGTGAAAAAATGACCCGCATCTCCACTGATGCCCAAGAAGCCACATGTAAAGCCTTAATTGCATGCGGGCCGGTGGGCCTGGTAGAGACTTTTCACCCAAATGGAAAATGTGGTGTGGTGGATGTAAAGGTTATTTTTTTCCAAAAGTGAATTGTGGGGCAATGTTTGCATTTTGTAGTTTTGATGCCAAAAGGAGGAAAGTAAATTTTGAGCCTGCGGACCCGTTCCGTCAACTGGTTTTCACCATTTTTGTAAGGAACCAACTCAA
This sequence comes from Taxus chinensis, assembly GCA_019776745.2. Classification (NCBI taxonomy): domain Eukaryota; kingdom Viridiplantae; phylum Streptophyta; class Pinopsida; order Cupressales; family Taxaceae; genus Taxus; species Taxus chinensis. The sequence continues at coordinate 624,866,464 of CM034151.1, forward strand.
AAAATTCAAATGGCCATATCTTTCAACCTAGTTCCTAAAACTCAACAAATTTGGCACCATTGGAAAGGTCTCGACCTCATCTACACCATGGAAACCTGAAAATTTAATTTTGAGGAGGTTTGGTGGGTGAAAATTAGGGAAATGTCTTCACACCTTTAATATGTAATTTGATTGTCCCCAACAACCAAATCATATTTGATTTGATCTACCTTTCTCCCTTCTTCAACACGTAGAATAGACATAGAGTAGTAGACTTGATACATTGTGGGTGAATTTGTAGTGGCATTGATGTCTGGTGGCTGAGTTTTAAATTAAGTTTCCCACCTCTTCTCTTCTTCCCTCTTTGCTACACCTATAAAAAGGAGTTGGGCTCATTGTAAAAGGTTGGAAATTTCTATTTTGTTCCCTCCCTTCTCCTCTAGTCTATAGATGAGTTCGTGGAGTCCTAACATCCTAACATCCCCATTAAAGTTGTAATGCTGATTTTTTCCTCTTGGCTACTATAATGTATTGTATCAAGTTTGGAGCAATAATATATGTCTATTGATGATTCTTGACCCTCTCATGTGTTTCATTGTTTCCTTCTAATCCCTCATTATAGTTTGGTTACCTTTGCATGGTGTTTATATTGCATTTATGTGGTCTGTGTTGAATTAAAAAATGAGTGTATAACATTCCTTTGGTGCATCACCTCCTTAGCTTAGGTTTATTTTTTTATCTTCTCAACCATGTATCCTTGGTAAGATAGAGTAGGTTTAGAGTAGATCCTATACAATTTATTTGTGTCCACCTGAACAAAGGAATAGGAACCGGCCTTCATCCGGAGATCTCTATCGATTTCAAATTCCCACACTTTGAGAGATATTTCATGTTATGCTATCACACTGAGAGTCTCAACCCAATAGGTTGCATACATTTAGGGGTGTTGTGATTTTTCACTAACAATCCCTAAAAGATAAATCAACAATCAACAATCATGTGGAGTGGTGAAAATTGATGGTTAATGACCTTGTGGTAGATAAAAAAGAAATTTTACAATTTCTAGAACACATATGGAAGTGTGGGTGATATCATCTGAAATGGGTGGAATGGGATTCTGACAAGTGCAATATTAGGAGATAAAATATGGCTTAAAAATGTAAACGTGATAAAAGATGAAAAAATATGAAAACACATCTCCCCTTTGTTTCTTAAGGAGATTATAGCTTCCCATCAATAATTAATAAGAATTCCCTCTATTAAATCCATTGTTTACTACTTGTTAAGAAACACATTATAAATAATATAATGGCCTCTACATTACACTGCCATTATAGGCCTCCAACTACAAGTAGTTGACCATACGAATACAATATTATGGATACTCATCTAAGCATTTCTAACACTCAATTAACCCATGTGTTTGACTAAACTTCATGATATTTCTACCCAAATTCCTATTAAACATGGTGAATTTAATAGGTGAACAACATATTCCCCCATTGAAGGTTTCATGAAAGGATAAATCATCTTGTAGACATGAACATTCAGAAGGATTATTATCTAGGAAATCAAATTAGACTATCAAATGGAAATAATGTTTGTTTCATATGTAATTTAGGAAGAATGGTCACCTCTTCTATAAATGGAATAAAATGGACTTTGGAAAACATCCCTAGGTTTTAAGCATGATTACTCAAGTTAAATAAATTATTATACAAAGAGTACATCCAATATTGATGGTGTCTAATGCACATGGTAGATAATACAAATATAGTGCTTGTTAGAATAGGTTGTTTACATTAGCTCATGTTCACCTAGGTACTTTTTTTATCTTATCTTTTATTTATCCTCACCTGCTTATGTGTGGATATTTCTTATATATTATTTATATATTAAGAGGATATTATCTAGTTGTTAAGTATAGTTATTTCCTTGATCTATGGTCTTGACTAGTTCTTTGTTATCTAGCTCTTTCCTATATCTGATTAACTAAAAATATAGATATTGTATTTTATGAGTTCATCTAAATAGAAACAAAAATTAAAGAATGAAATGTTGAATCTAAATATTTTATTCTATTGTTTGGATGTATTGGAATAATGAAAATAAAAGGGATATGGTACTAACCTAACATTGACTTACCTCGTTGTGTACTGGACTAAAACAAGTTGATGTGCAAATTGGGCAGGATTTGACTGGATAGCTTCGGGAATGGCAGAAGTTGATAATTTGACTGGACTGGGGCACTTGGGAGGATACTGGGGTACTCTGGTCTGTAATCTAGGTGTTTTAGTCTCTAGAAAATTTGAGGGTCTGAATCTGGATGTGTCGTAAGGTCTTCATGATATCTTCATATTTATCACACAATTATCACAATACCTTCAGTTATGTCATTGTAAATGTAATGTGAAGAACCACCCTCAAAACCCTATTTAAAGCATCAAATTCTAAAAAAATAAAAATGCATATGAATAGTTTAGAGTGACCTTAGCTACCACAATGGTGGACTTAAAACTAAGCATTGCACTACATTCCAGACCCCATATAGTTCTATTGACATGTGTGTGTAATTTTGTGCTTAGGGTGCCCTAGCGCCATTGACGCAGAAGTAGGGGTAATAACTACATGTAAAAATGCAAATGGTGGATGGAATGGAAATAATACAACCCTTTCCCCATATTCTTGTGTGATTTAGATGTAGAATATGCCCAAATGTAGTCCCTTTCCTTATTAAATAACTACCCTTGATAGTAAGATGTCAGCCCATAATGTAGCGAGTATGAAATGTTTATATAGGGATCTCTTATTCAAATTTCAACACTAATGACTTGAAACGCTAAATACTACCTAGAGGAAGGCATAACATAATAACAAAGACTGAGATCAAACAAAAAAATCAAAACCACAAGTTACAGAAACAAGGGCACCTAAAATCATGTACTGGGGTGCCTCGGGGCCACCCTAGGAACCCTAGTGTAGGACAGGAGATGAAAAAGACACCAAAACTGTATAGACAACTAACGAATGTACAAGAAAAATAACCATGATAACCGACTAACTACTGACATGAATGGGGGATGGGTCATTAATGAATACTTTTATTACGCGAGATCCATATACAAAATAACATACTTGGTGGTATAAATGTAATAGTAAGTGCGTGATTTTTTAACTACATTTCCCCCCACTTTATGTTGGGGAGCGGAAAGCTTGGTAACATAAAGTAGATAGAGATGCATACCTGACTAAAATTATGAGAATCCCATGCTGTAGAAGAATTCCTAGATGTGTAGTAGAAGCATGCCGATAGAAATATTATAGTGTTTTGAACCATGGATTAGTGGGTCGATCCATGTAACATAATGAAGAAAAAGTGTAAATTTCATGATGAAGTGTTCTAAATGAAAGTGATGATTAGGATGTATGATGATTTTGAATGTGGTTTAAAGATGAATAGGTGGGTAGGGAGTGATCAGTTCCCAACCCGAACACTTGTACACCAATGAATAACCGGAGGATTTGGGCATCTTGCCACTAGAGGAAGAGTGTAGGGAGAAAAGTGTGTTATTTTCCAATCTTTAACTACATCCTCAAGATCTATCCACTGCAGATGGAATCAAATCAAATTTTTTGGTTTTTGGATCCAAATTATTTTGATCAAACAGTTGACCCATACAGGAGTGATATAGGGAAATAACTCTTTCCCCCACCCCATGGGTGTCACTACAATGTGAAAGCTTCCAAGTTGGGTCATCTAGAAATGAACATGATATTAAAAGGTGACTTCCAAGTTAGGTCATCTAGAAGAAAACAAGAGATGAAAAGGTGGCTTCCAAGTTAGGTCATTTGTAAGTGAATGCGAGATGAAAAGGTTACTTCCAAGTTAGGTGATTTAGAAGTGAACGTGAGATGAAAAGGCAGCTTCCAAATTAGGTCATATAGAAGCTAACAAAAAATGAAAGGTGGCTTCCGAGTTAGGTCATCTGGAAGAAAACGCTGAATATGAGAGGGATTCCAAGTTAGGTCATTTGGAAGTGAGTGTAAAAATATATGATGGCTTCCAATTTTAGTCATCTGGAAGCAAGCACAACATATAAAATAACTTCCCAAGTTATGTCATCTAGGAAAGAGTGGTGAATGTAACTCCCAAGTTAGGAAATCTGGGAGATCTCTTGTAGATTTGAACGATATAATTTTTGATCTAAACACATTTATTTTGATTGGTTACTCATGGAGATATTTGTGTGCATGTGTACTTTGCTTAATGCTAAATCAAATGGAGCAAGAACTACCACCTAAAATAGTTCTACAATCTAGCTAAAAAAAAGCATAAGCACCATCAAGATAAAGAGCTAAACAAGATCTAAACTAACATTATAATTTTGAAAACATAAGATCAAAACTATGCATGCTATTTAAAATCTCTACTCTCCTAGATTACCAACAAAATGCATGGACCTATTTAGCTCCAATGGCAATAAAAAATTTCTTGTTTGATCTTTAAAGAATGCAAGAATAGGAAGCTTAGCTCTTAACAATGGTGACCTCTCAAGAAGACAAAATGCAAGCTCTTAGTCTCTTTGCTATATGCTTTGCATTTGCTCTCTTAAGAAGTTTAGGTGTAGGTATAAAGGTAGAAGGAGGGCTCCTTATATAGCCCAATGGATAAAGGAAACACTTCATCCCTTTGCATGTGGGATAAAGGTAAAACATGATTAGGAATGGATAAGGTTGCTTTATAAAAGGTAACCTTACTTTAGAAGGGTTTAATTTATGCTTAGCAAGTCATGGGAGTTGGGGGTGTTTTAATTAATCAAAGGTGATTAACTAATAGGTAGATGTAAGCTTATAGAAGCTAATTAGAGGAATATTAGTATGATTTAGGCTATTAGAAGGGGATTAAATCAATTAAATATTGATTTACTAGTTAAATGAAGGGAAAGGCTAATTAATTAATAATAATTAATTAGTCTAGATAGAAGGGGTGAATTATTAACAGAAGGTCGTTAATTAGGGTATTTAGTTGGATAGGTGACTTAATTAATTAGCTTAGTGTAATTAATTAACGATGATATGAGGGAAAATGAAGCACTTATTGACGATATGTCGTCAATTTGTGAGAAAGGGGATAATTAGCGCAATTTAAGTATTTAAATTACTTGGGTGTAATTATGGGGTGTCTACATTTGCCCCTCTTTGGGGTGGCGTAAGTGACGCCACTTCAAAGATAGTAGATGGAAGAAATTTTGAAGGGATAGAAGAAAAATTAGTAGGAAGGAGAGATGCCCCCTCGAGTGTTGATAGGGTGATGAAGGAATGATCAATCGACGATCGAAAAAGGTGAGAGATAGATAGAAGAATGGAAAGGGGAAGGATGCCCCGGTAAGATGGAAGATTAGGGGTGAGAGGGAAAGTGATACAGAAGAAATATGGAGGAGGGGAGAGAAGAGCTTAGCCTCTAGCCTTTTTATATTGGAACAATTTCGATGTCATCATATTTCCACAAGAGCTACGTCATCGGTCCTTATGAAAAATATAAGCATACGACAAAAGTAGAATGACATGAAAAGCCATACTATGAACAATTGTCCATTGCTAAAAACACAACTCCATGCAACATACAAAATGCAATGCAATACGAGAAAGTGAAATATGCCTAACTCCATGCAACATACAAAATGTAATGCAATACAAGAAAGTAAACAAGCTAAACTAACAGAGAAACATAATATAATGTTTTTATTATCGAGCTTCAGTTACGACCTATGTAAATTAATGACAAGGGTTGATGATGGTGCCCCAAGCAAGGATACATGCGAGGGGAATAAAGGAGGACACTTGGGTCTGATGGAAAAGCAATGTGCACTACGAAACAATACCAGGCAACTCGTTGTGCCCCAGAGTACAGACGAAGTAAGCAGCCTAACTTTTGTTGATGGAGGTAGATCAAGATGATCCACAAGTCACACACATGAACAAGTGAGAACCAAAGAGTGACGTTTTGTAGGATGATTTTCAATTTTTAGAAGTTTTCTGAAACATATTTGAATGTTTTTGATGATTTTTCTAACATATTTGAATGTTTTGGTTGATTTTGAAAGTTTTATGAAACTATGTACAGGAAGACAAGGAAGCGTGGATGCCCCTAGCGATAGATGGGATGTACAAGGGCATAAGGCCACGTGCGTACTAGAAAGGTGAAGATGTAAAAATTCCCCAACGATTAGGTGGGAGTATTCAAAGGTAAACTCTTCACAGGTAGAAGCGGGACCCAAGGCCATTATGGATAGGTTCAACATGATGATGAACATAAACCAATGAAATGCTAGGAAGAAGCAAGGATGCCCCCATCGTAAGTTGGCCTAAAATCACATGATAGAAAGGAAGGAGAAGATTGTTTTTGTGAAAGGTGACAAACATGTCTGCAAACATAGCAAAACAAGTAATCTTATACACATGGATGTTCTGAATGAAGTAGAAGAATGATGTGAATGATATGAATGTAGCTTAGAAGCCTCATGATGAAGAAGTGATTAACCAAAGGCAAAAATCGTAAGACGAGATATGGACTAGAGTAAGAGTCTGAACAAGATCCAAAATGAGACACTTGGTAACATACTAATCCTGCCTACTCATAGAGATCCAGTGTGTGCACGTGGAATTTATTACCTCTTGAAGTGAAGATTTAATAGAAAACAAGTGAAGAGACCCTAGCCAATGTGTAGGAATGATTTATTGTGAAAGGTGATTTTGTGAATGGATGGTGAAAGGATAGCCGTACATTACTCCACTGCCAGCCAGGCATCCATAGCCCCGACGGAGATGTATTTGATTCTAATCACAACATTTCTCTACTACCAGTCAGGCATCCATAGCCCTGATAGAGATTATTGGAAATACCCCAAGAGAGAGTAATATATCAATTTGCTTTTGCTTTGTAGCTTTTAGCTTTTGATTTTTGATTGATTTTGATTCTTTTGCTTTCTGAAAACTTATTTCAGCTCTCTTGTTTGACAAGGGGTTAAGAACCACTGATGGCTTGATGGAAGGAGGTGGAAGTGCTTATGATGATGACATTGGCTAGTGTCAACAAATATGTCCAAAATTTCTTCGCAACAAGTTTATTAGATGTTGAATGTGATAGGATCTCTAAGAGGTCAGTCGTTCTTTAATTTACCAAGGTGATAAAAGACCAGGGTCAAACGGATACCATAGAGATAAATGTCACAAAATGTGTGTGAATAAGCTAACCAAAATATCACTGAAGGGATGAAAATGGTAGGAAGACTTGCAGAAGAATAACAAGGAAGGGAAGAAAGAAATATCCATGTGTACGCAACACCTGATTGCAATGTTTGATCTTTGTACCTTTGATTTTTGTTGTGTTTTCTCAATGTTTTTTTTTTGTATTTTTGAATTGTTTTTTATTTTTAGATTTTTGACAGTTTTAAGAGGTTGGGACTAACAAAGTCACTATGTGTGGTAAGATCCAACAAAACAATGTTTGTGACTTCCTTGATAAGGGAGACTAGGCGTGTGTTTGTTTATCAAGAGTCATGTTTTCCCTGATCTCAATGATCGTGGTGAGTTCACACTCAACAAAGGACTGTGATTTATCCTGAAACATGGATTTTTTATGTGGGAGCTTGAGTTCCCTATCTAGAGGTTTATGCACTTTGCACCATACTTGATGGTTACGTTGATGTGCGTTCTTGAATCATGCTTGATTTACAACTTTGAGATTGTTCAAGTTGTTGGGGGATTTTGAGCTCTTGGAAGTTTTGACCTGAGCTTGATAATGAACCTGTTTGGGTTTCTTATAAGCTAACTTGTGACTTTTCTGAACCTTAAGAAGGAGAAGAAAGTGAACGTTTACGATTGATGATAGGAATGAGAGAAATGATGGTGGGCTTTGCCCCAGTCATTGGTAGAAGGATGATGTGATTGATGAAAAGGATACGGTCCAAGGATTGAAGAAGATGGGCTACTGGGAGGTGAGCCATAGATAGAAGATGAAGGGCTACTAGGATGTGGCCCAAGAATAGAAGAAGAAGGGCTACTAGGATGTGATCCATAGATAGAAGATGAAGGGATACTAGGATGTGGCCCAAGAATAGAAGAAGAAGGGGATACTAGGACGTGACCCATAGATGTAAGATGATGGACTACTAGGATGTGGCCCAAGAATAGAAGATGATGGACTACCCGGGGGTGATCCATACATAGAAGATAAGGGGCTAGTTGGACGTGCCCCAAGAATAGAAGATAGTGGACTACTTGAAAATGTCCCACAAATAGCAGAGGGAGGGCTACTAGAAGGTGACCCACACCTAGATGAAGATGAAGGGCTACTTGGCGTTGACCCCATAAGAGATTGTGATTGAGGAATTATGATAGACAAAGAGTTATTGGGTGATGAGAAGATAGGCCATGGATCAATGCAAGACCAAGGAGTTTCATCACATAATGAAGAATGTGAAGATGGAAGAATAAGAGGAGGGTCAAGTTGCATGACCTGAGGTTCTTCCTCATTTCTTGATAAAAGGAATCAACCTTTTCCTCACAATATGCAGACACATCAAAGTCTAAAGAGAATCCTTTCTCGTAATCTTCTAAAGGAATATCTTCATATGCCCCTATAAATGCCCTGATTGTTTCTTCATTCTGAAAGAGATCAATCGGTATGAGTTGTTGATCGACCACCAGGGGTTGATTGGAAGAAAGAGATCCAATTGGTGTGGAAGACTTAGAAGATGTTTGATGATGATTGATAGAAGAAGATGATGTGGGGGATGAAGAAGATGTGTAGCTAGATGTCTCAGGAGTAGAAGAAGGTGGTGTGGACCTACCTATACAATGGTATGTCGTATGTAAAATAGTAGGATTAATTCCAAAGTCTGTAGATTGCGATGCATGGGTCGATTTAGACGTTTGTCTCGAAGGACTTTGAGTCACATGAATCTTCAAAGAAGGAAGACTTATTGGGGGTGATTGATGAAGAAGGTCCTATGAAGAAGGGGAGGACCGTGATTCAAGAATCACATTGGATGAATAATAACAAGGGTCCTACAAAGAAAGAGAGGACCGCGATTCAAGAATTGTATTAGATGTTTGATTAGAGGGATTTGGAGTCACACGTATCTTCAAAGGAAGAAGACGTCGTCGAGGTAACTGATAAAAGGGGTCCTGCGAAGAAAGGGAGGACTATGATGTAGGAGTCATATTAAATGTATGATGAAGAGGTTCCTGCGAAGATAGGGAGGACCATGACATAGGAGTCACATTAGATGACTTAGGAGTTGAATTAGATGAATCTGAATAGTAGTTTGGATCCAAATAGTAGTTTGGATCTGAATCATCAGAAGAATCAGAAGAACTGTTTGGATTGGAATCAGAGGAAATATTTGGATTGGAATCCTCAGAAGAAGAGGAAATGTTTGGATTAGAATTAGAAGAAGAGTGGGGGGAACTCGAATAATAATTTGGATCAGAAGTGTCCAAATCATACCACCGACTATGAGATGAAGGTGGGGAACGAGTTACCCGTATGGGCTCTCTAGCACGAAAGAACCAAATGAGGTTTAGTTGTAATGGGAATCTTTTGATTTGAATTGCTAAACCTAGGTTCCATATTTTTGTAAGTATGGGGAACCATGCGATAGTCAGTCATTTTTGGCATTGTTTTAAGCACAAATGTCTAGATCTAGATAGTGTGATGGAACTCCTTCAAAGGGAAGGAAGTGACATGTCAATTTGGGTAGCATAAGGACAACCAACTAGACATTGTGTAAGTATGGAGATGCGTGTGTGATTTTCTGAAGAAGGTCTAAGGAAAATAGACATCGTGATGACACAATCTTGATGAGATCGAAAGGGATTGTCCTAGAAAATAAGTTTTCTGAATGAATAATCATAAGGAACAATCATGCAAGTGTGAAACACAAATCCAATCAATAAGGAAATACACCATATGAAAATGCATGTGCAAAGTGATAGTTTGATGCAAAAATGATCAACACAATGTCAATATTTACGTCAAGCTTGAAATGAACAAGGCGTAAATATTAACAAAGGGTAGATGTGACTCCCAATCAAAGGATACCACGACAAGTTTTCAACAACCAACAAGACCTAAATGTTAAAGGGTGAGGTTTACAAATGTAAGCCACGTAACCACACCAATTGGACACGTCTATCAAGCTTCACGAGAGAAGTGAGATATTAGTGTCAAAGTGGTATCAAAACGATGCAAACAAAGTAAGTGACACCTTTCAAGATTTGGGACAATGTTTGAAATCAAACTAAGTCAAAGTATACTAAGGATGTGTTAAAATGTGGGCAGCGTAACACCACAATGCGGATACTTAGATCATGTTTACGAAAAACATGACATAAGTATCTTAATTGTGTCGAGACAATGCAAACATGAGGTAACATGTCAAAGGGAGATAAAATGATGAATTAATCCTAACTATGATGATGATCTTGACATGGGTATCAAGATCACAAAGGCTACCAATGATATAAATATGCCTCCGCACACTTTAGATGTTTAACTTACCCAGCCGCAAACATGGATGGGCGTAAACGGACAAAAAAGTGGCAGAAACAATCGATTGGTAACACAAAGGTAGTCACCCTTCTTTTGATCAACAAAGTGTCAAAAGAATGTGAAGGAAGCAAATCAAAATGGGGATGAAAAATGTTGGCTTCACTTCGAAAGAGTTTCACCTCGCCCTAAGGCAAGTAAAAACTAAGTGAAAGTAACACGTCACACATTTCACAATGAAAATATGGTTCACAACTCAACACTATTTTAGAATGGTCAAAGTGGGCTCCTAGCCAAAGTATATTTTCCTAGGTGGTTCTCTCGTCCTAGGTGTTACAAATATTATCCACGATGGGACGATTTACCCAAATAGTCCCGACTATCTTGGGAGTATCTCAACTTTGCCCCCTTCAAGCACAGTGGGCATTAAATGCATCCATCGTGTACTTAAAAGGGTCACATAGGGACAACTTGTAACGCTATCTCACAAAGGAATCACTAGTCAGATAGGTAGTGTGGAGCACTTCCCATTTTCATCCACAAGGTTCCCTCTTGCGTGGACTACTTTGGGGTTCCTGGAACCACCCCCATTGTTGTAGCTTAAGGCATTATGCCAAAGGGGTTATGTTCCAGTTGAGTGGAGAGGGACGTACCCTTTTCCAAAACCTGCAATACAGTGTTTTGAATATGTTGTTTGTTTTATCTTTTTTAATTAGGTGTGGTTTGCTCGAACACCTTTTGGCAACCTGTATAACAATTGTATTAGTAGTTTTTTGACTTTTGTTTTGATTCCTCCATTCTTTGACAAGTGATGGCATTTTGGTCCTGTATGACGATTTTTAGTAGTTTTCCATCAAAAGAGAAGGCACCATTTTTGATTCTCCAGATCGCCCAAGGACGTAAGAGAAGAGCATACGTGATGTCTTCAAAATCCAAAAAGATATCAAATGGAAAAACACTTTAATTCAACTATGCCAAGTTTAACCAATTCCAACTCATATATTCCTAACAACCTCAAAGCATCAAAAAGGACTTAAGAATCATTTCTGATTCCCAAGATCGCCCCAAGGGATGCGAGGGAAGAGCATACACGATCTTATTCCTATAAGTAAACATGCAAAGTTTATTTAATCAAGTAAAAACATGTAATCAACAAATATCTTGTATGTGATTAGATAAAACCTACAAGAATTAGAAAACCAAGAAAATCGAAAAATTCTAGAAATCCAATTTTTTGCACTTTTTTTTGCCAGTTTTTAGTAATTTGCATTTTTGGAGGTCTCTGGGGCATTTTGGGAGAATAGAAGATAGTATACCAAAGGTATCTAAATTTTGGAAGAACTTTGTTATCTTTCTAACGCTTATTCAAACTACCGAAAATTAGCGAGTCAAAAGTTATGATCAAAACAAGGAGCACTAAAAAGTTGTAACCAAAACCAGATTAAAACAGATATTGTGCCCCATTTTATGCATGTGCCGTTAGGGCACCTGTACATGTGTGTGCACCACTCAAAAAGATGTGTTTATGAATTTATAGTGCACCTGCGCCACCTGAGAGGTGTGTGCACCACGAAAACAACATGTATGCACCACTCTGTGTATTTTTTGACTTACCATGCACCTGTGCCACCAGAGAGGCATGTGCGCCACAAAAAAATGTATGTGCTACCTTTGAGAAAAATAGATATGCGAAAATTCACGACATCGAAAAAACACTGTGCCATCAGAAAATGTGTGTGCCACCGTATAGTATGAAAACATGTGTGTGCCACCGATTTTATTAGTCCCAGATTTTGACAGAACCTCCACACCACCAAAAATGTGTCTGTACCACTAAAATAATGTGTGCACTCTGGTTAGGGTGTATGTGCCAATCTGACAGGTTTCAGAGATGTAGTGAAGGTACAGTACAAAACAATGTTCTGTGCCCAGGTTAGTGCATCTGTGACTGGTTAGGGTGTGTGCATCGGGGTTAAGTGCATATGTGCCAGGGTTGATAAACAGAGAACCAGTTTTTGACAGTATGCCTGCGCCACCCAAAGAGGCATGTGTGCCACTAAAAATGTGCTTGCATGCCTGTGCACTCCTAAAAATGTGCCTGCCACACCTGCAACCAAAATACGGAAAAAAACACAAGAAAACTCACAATATCTCAAATTTTGACAAGTTAGTTTAAAAATGGCAACAACCCATTAAAATGATGGCTATGAACATGAAGTTACACATATCAAATTAGCAAAAATTCCAAGAAAATGGACATTAATTACTACATGTGCATATCAAAATTTAGCCAAAATAATGAAACTTAAACTAAAATGCCATGGGACTAAGTGTCCCACCGGGCATGCCAAATGTGTGCATGTGTACTTTTATTAATGCTAAATTAAATGAGGCAAGAACTACCACCTAAAATAGTTCTACAATTTAGCTAAAACAAAGCATAAACACCATCAAGATAGAGAACTAAGCAAGATCTAAACTAACATTATAACTTTGAAAACATGAGATCAAAACTATGCATGCTATTTTAACATCTCTACTCTCCTAGATTACCAACAAAATGCATGGACCTATTTAGCTCCAATGGCAATAAAAAATTGCTTGTTTGATCTTTAAAGAATGCAAGAATAGGAAGCTTAGCTCTTAACAATGGTGACCTCTCAAGAAGACAAAATGCAAGCTCTTAGTCTCTTTGCTATATGCTTTGCATTTGCTCTCTTAAGAAGTTTAGGTGTAGGTATAAAGGTAGAAGGAGGGCTCCTTATATAGCCCAATGGATAAAGGAAACACTTCATCCCTTTGCATGTGGGATAAAGGTAAAACATGATTAGGAATGGATAAGGTTGCTTTATTAAAGGTAACCTTACTTTAGAAGGGTTTAATTTATGCTTAGCAAGTCATGGGAGTTGGGGGGGGGGGTGTTTTAATTAATCAAAGGTGATTAACTAATAGGTAGATGTAAGTTTATAGAAGCTAATTAGAGGAATATTAGTATGATTTAGGCCATTAGGAAGGAGATTAAATCAATTAAATATTGATTTACTAGTTAAATGAAGGGGAAGGCTAATTAATTATTAATAATTAATTAATCTAGAGAGAAAGATGTAAATAATTAACGGAAGGTCTTTAATTAGGTTATTAGCTGGATAGGCGACTTAATTAAATTAGCTTATTGTAATTAATTAACGATGACATGAGGGAAAATGAGCACTTTTTATGATATGTCGTGGATTTGCGGGAAAGGGGATAATTAGCGCAATTTAAGTATTTAAATTTTTTAAAGGATTTTTGTCCCCATGTTAGGTCATTAGGGGAAATTGGTGGAACATCGCATAGGAAAGTTACATGTTTATTGCCCCTAGATTAGGTCGTAGGGGGAATTAATGGTGAAATATCACACAATGTATTGGTGAATGTTTTAAAAATGATGAATTATCAATGTTTGAACATGTGGTGATTTAAGGGAGACCCCAAATAATATGCCCCCCTTTCGATGAAAGGGGGAGTGATGAAAAGAACGAACACTAAGTTGAAAGTAATGATGAGAGGTGAAAACGTGTAAGAATTGAATGGAAGATAACAGTGAAGATACATAATGTGCAAAAATGTGTACGATATGGTGGTAGGAGAAATTATAAAAAGAATGCCACAAATGGGGTGTAAATCAGAGTAAAAACGCTCAAGGTATGAGTGAAACAATGTGGCATGTATTAATCGTGGAAATAAATGTGAAATAAGGACCATAGTAAAGGTAGTGATGAAAAGTAACTATAAATATTAAAGTGAAAAAGTGTTTAGTTAGCTCATTTGTCTATTGCATGAGTGTGAGAGTGTGCACAAAGTGAGTGAATATGCCACAAGTGAGAGTATTGCGTCCTAGTCAGTTTGAGAGAGTGGTTACCATCGTAGCGTCGCGTACGACTGAGGAGTTGGAAAGTGCATTAATTTTTGCAAAATGTATGGTGCAGTAGTTGTTTTAGTTGAATTTTTGAAAATTTGATATTTGTGATTTTCTCAGCATTTTTTACTTAGACAAGAGTGGAGAGGGCGCAAGTGACCCTTGGAATTGGAGCCCCCAGAACTGGGTGCTAGTGTCCTACTCTTGGGTGCCCTAGTCCTGCATCTCAGTGCCTTGGTCCAAAATGTGTGCATTCAATGGATAATGGTGAATGCCTCATTTTTAATATGTCGAATAAGTGTGTTTAGTTGTGTAATGTGTTTTGATGTTACATTTGTTGTCATTTGGTGGTGTGCACAGGGATATCCACCTGAGGGAGTTTCGTGGTGGCTGTCATATGCACACGTTGTTTGGATTGGGATTTTTTGATGATGAGTGGGATATGATGGAACATGTCAGCCTGCGGCATATGGAATAGATAGGGGATGTGCCCCATAATATTCCCATGTTGCTTACATTATGTGAGATGTGGTGTGTAGACACATGCACATTTTTGTTGCATACGAGGGAGATGACTGTCACGTTGGAGGACATCTATCTCATATTACGACTGGTGGTTGTTGGGGAGAGAGTATGGGTGATGGCAGTGGAAGATATGGAGCAACAGATATGCTTGGTGAGGTAGTATTTTGTGGGGATTCGAGTACCTACCGAGGGCCATATCAGTTTGGATGTTATATTGTAGTCTAGGATTCCACACTTGTGGAAATTTATTGCAGTAGTGATTGCTTCATGTATAGCCGCGGAGGGAGGAGATGCTGGCATCTTGTATAAGATGCATGACATATGTCAGCAGATATAGGAGGGTAAAATATTCACATGGGCATGGTGTGTGTTGGCCAATCTATATAGAGACTTGTATTTGTTTATGCAGGATGAACATGTGGGGGTATATGAGCCACCAAACTACTACATGTGTGGGCATATGTGCACATAGCTGTATTAAGACCAGTTGTAGGTCCACGAGGAGAGTGAGCTAGGATGAAGATATTTTCTTGATGCTAGGTGGATATTTGCACTATGAGGATGGATACAAATACCTTTAGGGAACTTATGGATAAGATGGGGCCCGATGTAGTGATTTGGAGGCCATATTGTGACAATGGGGGATGGAGCAAGGATGCTACCAAGTTATGATGTATTTGAAAAACTATGTGACTAGATGACCACTTTTTAGGTGTGGTAAAGATTTATCAAGTTTAGAGGGTGTCACGATAGTTTGACATAGCTCAAGATGTGACACTAGAGCCATATATATGGTTACAAGCTATTAGGGCACCTAGGATGGCTGTTGCGAGGCTAGGGCCCACGGTAGAGTAGTTAGTACCACCGGGACAAGATGAGGTAGATCCAGCGATAGCGGTTGTGAATGGAGATGGAATGGGGTGTACTGAGGAGTATAGTGCATGGTGGGAAGCTCATCGATGGGTGTTATTATACCCATTATACGTAGGTTATATGGATGTATCATATGGAGGAGGGGAGTGAGGTATCCCTGACCCTGTAGCAGCGATCGTTGTACTTGAAGGTATTTAATAGATTATATATGTTAAATAATTACGTTAAGGCATTTAAGAGATTATATATGTTTTGATATATGGTTAGCTAAGGAATTTTGTTATTTTATGTTTGCAGGGGATGCGTATTAGTCGTTGATTGTAGACACATCGGTCCGTACTTTGATGTAGAATGTGCTAGGTGGAGGGATGCTAGAGCATGTTGATGATATTCCAGATGAATATGCCCATCTCTTTGAGCCAGTGGCCATAGAAATGGTGAAATGTACGATGTTGTTAGGTGAGAGGGACGAGGCACATGAGGAGACTCAATGTGCTTGAGAGGTGGTAGATAGTGGTCCCTTGGCCCAGGACATGTTCGCGTGGTATGTGGACTTGCAACGTCAATTTTCAGAGCAAGCTATAGAGATTACTATGCTACGAAGGCAGGTGGAAAATTTTTGAGGCCGAGAATTATGGCGTCACATTAGTGGTGAGGCATATAGTTCTAGGGCACTTGCAGTACCTGAGAGTGATAGCGATGATGATGTTTGATATGGCTTATTGTATATGATGTGGGGGCTTTTCCCCCAATGAGGAGAAATATTTGGATATGATGTATGAATGCATATTTTTGATATATGATGATTTTGTGTTGTTGTTATGTAACTATTGCAATGTGGTTAATAACACATGGTTCAATATTGATTGTCATTATATATGTTATGCATTGAATAGTGTAAATTCATATGATAATATTTATAGTGGTAGATAAAATATGTATGGTGAATGATAATAGATATGAAATGTAATTTTATTGATGAGAGCGTTATAAATGGAATGTGTAACACCTAGTTAGTATAAGGATGATCTTAATGAGAATAAGGAATGTGTCGGAATGTGCACAAGAAAGTGTAATATGGATGTAAAAAATGTTATAATGATGAGAATAGAGGGGGGGATATTAGTGATGCCCCCCATTCTGTGGGTGAATAGCCTCAACAAGTTAAGACCCCTTAGTAGTCAAGTATAAGCTATGTAAGCAAGAGTGCATCATCAGGTAATGATTGAGTGTGTTAGATGAAATGAAAAAGCATGTGATGAAAGGTTCTTATAACTAATCCCTAAACATTCGTGTAAGAACCGTAAGATCACAAGAGCATTATCGCGGGTAAGGTGATAATAATCACTTATCAAAGAACAAGATGACATGTGGCGGCGGAAACGTATGGAATGTATGCAGTGTGAGTGTATGAACCAAATTTAATGTCATATGGAGTAAACATGGGATATGCAGAGGCTAATGGAAACCCATGTGATGAAACAACATGAAGTGGTGGATAAAGTGTATGTGGTGGATGCAATGAATGTGATGATGGAAGTGATGGATGAGGTGGAAAGAATGAATGTGACGGTGTTGAACAACCAATGCACTAAGTATCTAGTGGAGAAGACTCAAGTGGGGTATTCCTACATTGGCATGGTAAGGGAGACAATGACCGCTCACGAGAGAAAAAGGAGATGATATCTGTATCCATTAGTTTTTGTATCCTATCACATAGGGAAAGAAAATTATTATCCTGATGGCCTTTGATGCAATCATAATTACAATAATGTTGGTCACATTGACACTGTAATTTGTGTGGGGGATGATGCTGGTTGGAGGGTAGACAAATTAATCTCTCATTAAGTAATATACGCAACACATCATGTGGTTGAGCGGGAGGGTAGAAATATAAAGGCTCACGTGATGTAGGTAAAGTGGTGGAAGTAGTAGTTTGCTACAGAGTCAGAGAAATATGGGCTAGTGGTGGAGGAGTGGATTGAGCCTGTTTGGAATGTACTTTAGGAAAAGGTGGAGATTGTTTTTGATGCTCAATTGGAGGTGTGAGTGAAGGACTAGAGGATGGAATGATCAGAGAAACATGTGTAAAATAAATGATATGGGAGGAGAGAAGGTATTTTTCTAGGTCAATAACTTCATAGCATAAGAGGATGAATGAATCACAAGTATCATATTGTAACATTTCCTTAAGTGGAGATATGAGGCCATGGAAAAAAATGAAATGCTTCTCTAAGTCTCTAGGTTGAAATATGAGATGGTGTATACATGCATTAAACAGTAAGATATAATCCTGGATAGGTTCAGAGGAGCCCTGATGTAAAGTGGGTATGTGGTTGTAAGTGACTCTAGGGCCATTATTGATGATGAAACGACAGAGGAAAACATCCTCCATGTCATAAAAAGTGCTAATGGACCTAAAGAGTAAATGGGTGTACCACTGTAGTACTTCATCAAAAAGACTATAACGAAAGACCTTAAGTAACAATAAATCATTAGAATGAGAGGCCATAAGCATATGGTAGTGTATGATATGAGCATGAGGGTCACCAATACCATCAAAACATGTGAAAGTGGGCATGGTAAAGTATTTAGGGAAGGAAAAATTATGAATCTTTTTAGGAACGTGATAACCATGCAAAGAATTGTTGTCAATAGAGGTATAATAGGCCTTAGTTTCTAAAGTGAGAGTACAAACATGAGATTGAAATTAACCTACAACATGCATTAGCGAGAGAATGTCATGTGATGGGATGGTAGAAGATGGAAACAATGTATTAAGCGGTTGAAGTTTGCCATTATGAGTGATCATAGGGATTTCAAAAGGTGATACGGTGGACTCTGATGCTAAAGGAAAATTAGTAATATGTGCCAAAGGAGCTATAACAGATGATGGTGGAGGAATATCAATAGTAATAATATGACTAACGTTGGAAACATCCTTAATAGGTGAGGTGACTGAGAATGAAACCTCTATAAATGAAGATGAAGTGGGAACTATAGATGGGAAAAGAATGAGAAGAAATGATGGATGGTGGTGACTCATGCACACTAGTGGATGCAACCTAAAGAGAAGACAACAATGGAGTAGAAGAGTCACATTCATCGGTAGAGAAAGAAGGAGATTCCTGATAATAATTAGTAGTAGATGCAGTTACAAGAATAATGTTGTCACTATCAATAGGGCCATCAATGTAGTATGAAGGAGAATGCAAGTAAGAATAATATGTGTGAGGAGTAATATTAGATGTGGTAGAATATATAGGAGGAAACATAACAGTAGGTGGAGTAGAAGAAGAGTCATGATGTATACTTGACTGAGTATTAATGCCTAATAATTAATCAACGATAGAGTCATCTAAAGCATCTAGTGGCATATTAGAAGAAGGACTACAAGCTGATCAGAATGGCACGGTGTACAATGAGTGAATACAATAGGGTCATCAATGAGGCATATAGATATAGGAGAATATGCAAGACTAGTTGGCACATGTTGTCTATCCCTTTAAAAGTGCCTATTGAGTATGATCAGGTGTAGCCATTAGGGTACTATATAAAGCTTTGAGTTCAGCTATGACAACCTCATCATAAAAAGGATTAACACTAAAACGAGACATGATGGGCGAAGAAGAGGGACTATGCTTAACCATTAAGGTATTGAAAAGGATCCAAAGGCAAATTATTCTAAAAGTAGGGTTCACCAAAATGATTAACTAAAAATATAGATATTGTATTTTATGAGTTAATCTAGATAGAAACAAAATTGAAATACTAAACATGCTGAATGTAAATATTTTATTCTATTGTTCGGATGTATTGGAATAATGAAAATAAAAGGGATCTAGGGTACTAACATGAAATTGATTTACCACGGTGTGTGCTGCACTGAAACATGTTGATATGCATATCTGGGCAGGATGTGATTGGACAACTTTCGGAACGGTAGAAGTTGATAATTTGACTGGATTGGGGTACCTGGGAGGATACTGGGGCACCCTAGATCTATGATCTGGGCGCTATAGTCTATAGAAAAATCTCAAGGTCTGAATCTGGCTGTGTCACAAGGTATTTGCAATATCTTCGTCTTTGTCACATAATTGTCACAATACCTTTGCTTATGTCACTGTAAATGTAATGTGAAGATCCACTTGCAAAACCCTATTCAAAGCATCAAATTCTAAAAAAATAAAAATGCATATGAATAGGTCGGATTGACCTTAGCTACCACAGTAGTGGACTTACAACTAAACGCTGCACTACATTCCATATACCATATAGTTCTATGTGCTTGTGTGTGTAATTTTGTGCCTAGGGTGCCCTTGCGCCAATGACGCAGAAGTAGGGGCAATAAATGGATGTGAAAAATGCAAATGGTGGATGGAATGGAAATAATACAACCCTTTCCTCCTATGCTTATGTCATGCAGATGTAGAAGATACCCAAATGTAGTCCCTTACATTAGTAGATAACTACCATTGATAGTAAGATATCCACCCATAATGTGGTGAGTATGCTATGTTTATATAGAGATCTCTTGTTCAAATTTCAACACTAATGACCCAAAATGCTGACTACTACCTAGAGGAATGCACAGAGTAATAACAAAGATCAAAATCAAACAAAAAAAAGAATAACCACAAGTTATGGAAACAAGGGCACCTAAAATAAAGTACTGGGGCACCCCGGGGTGCCCCGAATGCTACCCTAGGTGCCCTAGCATAGGATTGAAGATGAAAATCAAGAAAATTATGACACCTGAGACTCCCTAAAAGACGCCCAAAATTGTATAGACAACTGATGATTGTACCAGGACAAATAACCATGACGATCGACTAACTAACAACATGACTGGGGGATGAGTCATTAGTGAATACTTTTATTAAGTGAGATCCATATACAAAATAACATACTTTGCGGTATAAATGTAATAGTAAGTGCGTGATTTTGTGACTACAATATCTATGGTATTGTCTAGTTCTTTGTTGTCTAATTCTTTCCTTGATTTATGGCTTGATATATGGCCTTGATTAATTCTTGAATTGATCTTCCTTTCCTATATAAATAAGGTCACTTCTAATTGGACTATATAGAGTTCCATAATAGTATATGATATTTTTGTTCATTTTTTTGCAAAGTTATTCTTGTGAATTGCTTTCAGATTATTGAGTGTGATGTTTTATTAGCATTTGAGTTCTTTATGGCTTGGAACTATTTGTTTATCTTTTCTTTTATGGTATAAGAGTGGTAGATCTTGTAGACATTCATATGTAAGTTTTATTTTGCAAATAAGGGTATTTAATATTGATATATTTGGAATATTTTAGTATCCTATTGCAACGTGCATTATTATGCAAAACATAGGGCTCCATTGGATTCTAAAGGTGGCAAAAACCTACAAAGGACTGTAAACTTGACCATTAACAAAAACATTTATTTTTCAAGTTCTTTGGTTTTGCAGAGGTGGATGCACATAATGATCCTCTTAGGAATCTATGTTGGCATGAAAAAAAGTGTAGAAAATTGGTTTATGGATTTTTGATTTCGGTAATGTATTTTTTTTCTTTTTTACAGAGATCATATTTGGTGAGAATATGAAGTTTTTCATAAAAATCCTTAGCCCTTGGTCATATGGTATGGTCATACAAGGGCTTAAGCTTGTGATCCCTACTAGTAGGTGTTTAAGTCCAACACCTTTAAATTTTTTTGATGAGTTAAAAGCGAAAGCATTTTTGTTTAATAGTGCCAACTGAAATAAGTATTAGAGTGAAAAATTTATAAAATTGTATTTTTTAATCGGTAACTCAGATTTGAGTGTCGTGTTTTTTAAAAGTGCTTATTTTTTCATGCTTGTTCCATTATAACTATTTATTTTGAGAAACACACTAAAATTATAAATTTCTTATTTGTAAACACACTCAATTATAAACTACCTCAAGGACGTGAAGAAAAAGGTGCAGTACTTGGAGACTATGATTCAGGTCATGGAGGAGATGAATTTAGTGGTTAGGAATGGTATGATTGACAACATCAAAGCCACCAAACAACTCTGCATGGCCTAGAATAATATTAGGGGGGCAAATCAATGGTTTGGATAAACTTGTTTGGGATATGAGGGTTCGTTTGTAAGTAGTTGAAAAGGAGCAGAGGAAAATTAAATATTCCAGCATCACCAGCTCTGATGAAGAAGAGGAGGATGAGGACGAGATAGAGGAGGATGTTGTGGGAGAAGAAAAGGTGGAGCCACCCCAGAAGAAGCTGCATCTCAAGCACAGTAAGGAGACAGAGACCACAGAGGACAAACCCTCCAAAAATCAAAAGGAAAACTAATGGTGCTACCCTTGAACTTTTGGAGGTCTTTGGGTGAGTTGTCTCTATTTTTTAGTTTTGTTCATGTAGTTTCTATTTCTCTAGCTAGTTGATTTTCTAGGACCATGATGTTTTGGAGTTAAGATTGTTTAACTCTTTTTTGGTCCTGATACTCTTTTTGTTTTAGTCTGTGAGCTTTCATGTTGTTATATTTTTGTACTAACCTTTATGAGTTGATCCCTGTTTTTTTACCCTGTCTAATAAAAAATTATAAAGTGCTAAATCTGGGGGGCCTTGGTTGTATTTCTTGATTCTTTCAATTTTTGTGGATTTTGAGAATGACATCTTTATCTACTTATAAATTAGACCAAATTAAGTGAATAAAAACACATAATTACCACACATGGAAACAAGGAATGTAAAAAATCATTAAACACAAAGGATTATGGAATTTAACTTCTTCAGAAGCACAAGCGTTCACTAGAGAATATGAGAAATTTCAGTACTAATGTAAATTTGATGAGTGTATGGGTTTGATAGGAAGTTATGTAAGTGATAGTATTTTTTTTCATTTGGAAAAATGTGACTTTCCTATAAAAATATGGGAGAAATTGGAGAACTAATTATTTTGCAAGGTGGATCACATGAGATCCATGCAACTTGAAATTGAGATTGTCTCTCTTAGTTTCTAAAATTTTCCATCAATTATATACTATCTTACTAAGTTCAGGAACTTTTTTACACAATTGAAGGGGAGTGGAAGAGATAAGAAAGATGAAGAGTGTGTTTACCTAATTCTATCCAAGTTGAGAGGTCCATTCAAAATATTTTCTTCTACCTTTTTATCTAGCATGGATGCATTAGGTGACACATTCCAAATGTCCACCTTATAAATATTTTGTGAAAGATTTACTAGGGAATAATCCAAAATGTCTAAGCTTGATTCTTCCACCTCTCACAAGGCATTAGTAGCATCTAATCTGAAGGGAAAGGGAAAACCAAAAATTAAATCCAATTTCATTCCTTCTCTAATATCCATCTCAAAATTCTCCTAAACCCAAAGAATAAAACTCTAAATCCAAAAAGTCTTCTAAATCCTAGAATATTTCCATCCTTTCATGCTTTTTTGTGGGGGGTAATGGTCATGAAGAACCTAGGTATTGGAAGTGAATACAAGTCTTAGAGGATGTAATAAAAAAACATAAGATTTTTATCTCCACTCCACCTCCTTCTAATGAGCATGGCAAAGAACTTATTTTTTTCAGGATATCTCAATAAAAAATTACAGATAGTTGGGTTATAGATTTGCGTACTTCTCATCACATGACTTCTTCTATGGAGTCTTTTATATCTCTAGGTTTGAGTTATACTTCCAAAATTCAGGTTAGATATTCTTAATTTCTTAGTATTAAGAGAAAAGGTGACATACACATTAATGGTGGAAGTATCCAAGATGTAATATATGTTCCTAACATCACTACAAATTTTCTTTCTATATATCAATTTTTTCATTCTGGTCAAGGAAAATATAATGAATTTTACACAAGGGGAATAATTACAAATCTTGTTGGAGAATCATTCACTTGTTTCTCAAAATATTGTTTATCATGGTTCTAGACTATATCACTTTTAGGGTTTTGATGACACTTCCTCCATAGGGATAGGATTGGTTTCTCATGCAGATTAAGATAGTAAGATTTGGCATGAGAGATTTGGACATATCAATTACATATATTTGAAGGATTTGAACACTCATGGTATGGTTGATGTTATTCTTAGAGTTCCTTGTATTGAGGGAGCTTATCATAGTTATGCATTCGAGAAACCACAACAAGATACATTCCCTAATAATTTTTCCAATGAAGCTTCTTCAGTACTTGATATTGTGCATAGTGACTTGATGGTTTTTCCTACACTCTCTTTTAATGGAAATAAGTATGCACTTACCTTTATTGATAATTTATCAAGGCATACTTGGGTTTATTTTCTCAAGTACAAAAGTGAACTTTTTTCAAACTTTAGAGTCTTTAAGGCTTTGGTAAATAAATAATATTATAGTTGCATAAAGAACCTTCACAATGATAATGGGGGAGGAATACTTCAACAAAGAATTTTCTAATTTTTTGGAAAATCATAGCATTATTCACCAACATATTATTCCTCATACTCCACAACAGAATGGCTTAACAGAATGGAAGAACCAAAATTCAAAGGAAATGTCTAAGTGCATGATGCACTCTAGATATTTACCTTTTATATACTAGGTAGAAGTAGTTAACTATGATAAATACATTTAGAATCACACACCACATTAATAAATTGAGAATTTGAATCCAGAGGAAGCTTGTCTTGGTCCAAAACTAAGCCGGATGTCTCATTTTTTCAAGTATTTGGAAGCCATGCTTGGGACTTTATGCCAAAGAAGAAAAATAAAGCCTTGGATAAGAAGAATAAACCCTTGATTTTTATAGGGTATTTTGAGGACATGAGAGCTTATCAAATTTTAATATCCTAATACTCATGAGGTTATTTTTCAAACACATAATCAATTTGATGAGCACTTTCTCTCCTCGTGATTCTTCATCTTCTTCTATGCCTGTTTATTATTATTTATCTCATCTTGAGGATCCCTTCTTTGAGGAGGTTGATGATGCGGTTATGGATGCTAATGAGGATTCATATTCCAATTGATGTTGTCACTATGCCTAAGTGGTCTCGTAATACAATTTCTGAGGAAACTCCTTTCATACAGGATCTTCCACCCACTAGGAATCATCATGCAAATTATACAGGTTCTCAAAGTTTTTTGTTAGGTAGTTTTTAAGGATCCATAGTCTTTTTCATAGGCTCAAGGGATACATGAGTGGGATGATGCGATGGGAGATGAGTGTTATTAGTTAATGAATAATAATACTTGGAATTTGGTATCTCTTCCTGAAGGAAGAAATATGATTAGGTGTAATTGGGTATACCAAACCAAATACGTAGCTGATGGGTCCATTGAAAAGTATAAGGCTCATCTTGTTATAAAGGTTTTTTCACAAGTTAAAGGTATTTCTTACTCTGATAATTTTTCACCTGTTGCGAAGATGGATTCTATATGCCTTATAATTTCTATTTTTGAATCACGGGGGTGTCTTGTATACCATATGAACGTGAAGAATGCCTTCTTACATGGATATTTATAGGAGGAAATATACATGGATAAACTCACTGGACTTGTTCATGAATCTTATTTTGTTTTCAGAATTTGAAGGTATCTCTACGGTTTCAAACAGGCCCCTCAGGATTGGTATGAGAAGATGGATTCTTTTCTTCTCTCTATTGGTTTTGTTCACTGTCACTCCGATCCTCCAGTATATCTTGAGCATGTTGGTGAGGATATTGTGATACTTGTTTTGTATGTTGATGATCTTCTACTTATTGGTAGTTCTTTTCCCCACATTAAAACTATTTAGAGGACTCTTTTAATGACAGATCTTGGGTTATTGCATTATTTCCTTGGTTAGTAGATTTCTCAAATAGATTAAGGGGTTATTTTGAGTCACTAAAAGTACACCCGTGATATTCTTCAACGTTCTGATATAGATGATTGAAAACCAAGTCCATCTCCTTTTCATTTTGGGTTTACTCTTACTTCCACATTTACCACTCTACTTTGTAATCTTACCTTTTATAGGTAGTTGGTTATAAGTATCATGTACTCGGCCCATAATTTCTGTGATATTTCATTTGTTGTAGGGCTTGTATCTTAGTTTACACATTATCCTCATAACAGTCACTAACAGGCTTGTAACAATATTTTTTGTTATTTGTAGGGCACTTACCACTTTGGACTAGACTACACTAGGGGTTCTACTCATTTGGTTGTATATAAAAATTCAAATTGGGTAGGTTCTATTGGTGACACACGTTCCACTTCTAGCTACCTTTTTTGTCTTGGTTATTATCTAGTTACTTATGCATGCCAAAAGTAATAGGATATTACACTTTCATCTTTAGAGGAAGAGTACGAGACACCAGTTACAGTGAGTCAACAAATTATTTTTCTTCGATATATTTTAAATATTTTAGATTCCCATAAGATTCAACGAATGTACTTTGGTGTGACAACCAAAGTGTAGTTCACATTTCTCGCAGCCCTATTGATCACCAATAGACTAATCATATTGAGATTCACATACACTTCATTCGTCAGCACATTCAAGATAGAGTTCTTTATTTGGAGTACATTATTACTCATCGTCAGTTTGTCGATATCTTTATGAATCATTTTACATCATCTTACCACCTTGAGTTGCGTGGCATGCTTGGGGTTTCAGAAGATGTTATTGGGGTTTTTTGTGAGAGCATATTCCTTCTCCTTCTTCTTTCTCTTTCCTTCCATTACAATTTTTTCCTACTTTTGGTTTGAGATTTCTTCATGGATATATATTGTACATTAGTACCTAATCAATCCTTGTTATCAGGGCTCATATTGTCGATATGCCACTTTATTTTGGGCCCCTAGCTTCACTTGAGGGGGGTGTTAGAGTAGTTTTTTTACCTTAGCTCATGTTCACCTAGGTATTATTTACCATATCTTTTATTCATCCTCACCCAGTTATGTGTGGATATTTATTTTATCTTATTTATATATTAGAAGGATATTATCGAGTTAAACTAGGTATAGTTCTTTCCTTGATCTATAGTCTTGACTAGTTCTTTGTTTTCTAGTTCTTTCCTAGATATATGGTCTTGAGTAGTTCTTTGTTGTTTAGTTATTTACTTAATTTATGGCTTCATCTATGGCCTTGACTATTTCTTAAATTGATTTGTCTTTCCTATATAAGCAAGGCCCCTTCTCATTTTACTACATAGAGTTCCATAATAATATATGATATTGTTGGTCATTTGTTTGCAAAGGTTTTTGTAAATTTATTATGGTGAATTTCTTTCAGCTTATTGAGTGTGTTGTTTTATTAGAATCTAAGTTCTTTGTGGCTTGGAAATATTTTTTTATCATTCCTTTTAGTGGTCATACTATTAGCTTCTTATAGTAAATAAGTCCAATTTCCAAGCATATTTCATTTCCATTAGATAAATTATATACATTGGTTGTTAGAAGGAATATACATAAAAATAAATGCCACCAAATATCTTGTTATGTAGGACTTGGAACACAAAATAGTAAATGATCCATATTATAAAGATGTATATCCTAACCCACAAGATTACAATATTGAAACTTGAAGTAACAAGTGTTTCTTCCATGCTCCAACATGTCTCAATAAACATAACAAAATCTAAAACTAATTCTGAGGGATTGTATGACTTTGAGAGTGACTCTACTAAATAGCAAGAACAATAAGCTTAATTATTTGTATTTGCTATTCCTAATGCAAGGATAGTAATGGATAAAATAAGGACTTACTTACAATAAACAGCTAATAGACATACATATTCAATTGAAAGGAAACATATCTATTTATCTCTAATCAATGAATACAACATAGAGGGATTGTTTTATATGGAATTTCTTAAATTATTATCCATAGGTGATTGTATGTTCAAACCAAGACACATTAAATAAGTTTAATTGCATGAATATGCTTAACACTCAATGCATAGTGCCATGATAATAGATTTAGAATCCATATAAGATTCTTTTATGTTTGTTAAATCTTATTTTGCATCATCATATTTAGTCAAAAATATATAGTGTTCATGAATAATCATATATAAGAAACCTTGATAGTAGCCATTGAGGACTTAGGCTTAAAACTTGAATACTTTCCTTATGGAAACATAATAGAGAACCTCATGTGTTGTTGTTCAAGTATTCATTACAGAAAGTCAATTTGGATCAACTGAAAGGAATGAAATATCACATGTGATCTTGCAACTTGTTTTCCCTAATTTATTAATCACACTCATAGTTATAGAAACCAAATGTCCTAACTTATACAAAGCTATTCCAAGAAACATCTTCACTCATAATACTCAAGAACATGAATGAAGAATATAAATTATTATCAGTAATTGACTTGCATATATTTAAATGTATCATAAATTCAAAATTTTCCAGGAGGTGGTACATAACTATTTAAATAAAATGACTATTGATTCATAATTTTACTATATTTATTCTCCTTTCAAATGTCTCTTTTGCATTCAAAAATGTTTCTATAATTACCTTATAATGAACTTGTCTTGCTTAGGTTAAATGGAAATATAGGAGCTCTTCACATGTCCACAATATCTTATGGATAGAATTTTTTTCCAAATATGGACATACGAGACTAGGATAACCCCATTCAAGTGAATTTCATAGAATAATTATTTGATGTGTATGTCATATCATGTATCCTGATTCAAAGCTATTAAAGGAACTCATTGATGGAGTTCTGTATTTTATATGACCCATAGTTTTTTAAAATGTTTGAATTATTCATAGTAGATCCTTATATAGATTATGATGAACTAGTAAATCTAGTGTAATGACACACTGAATGGAGTGATAATTCATTCTTGAGGAGAAAATCATCTACCCTTCAATGTTGCTACAGAGCACTAATATGGGTATTACTAAATGTGCCTTCCATGTTTCTTAAATAATATTGTACAAGAAATATAATATTACTCATAAGGATAAGAGATTAAACATCCAAAACCCTAAGATACTTTAAATTTGAATTGAAAATGTTTATTTTCAACCCATTGTCTCTTTGTCATGTTGTGATAAAACACATTTAAATACATGAATAAAAAGAAGAGAGAAGATTTAAAAACTTAACATCATACATTGACCATAATTTCATACATTTTGGTTGGCTCTGATCCTGCATCAATTTTAGTTCACAAATTTTTAACTCAAGATACCTAAATCTAGACCTATGGAATTTTGAAATTAACCCTTGGCATATATATTGTCCCATTAATCATTTTAAAATAATATGAATAATTATTAGATAAAATTTTCTCATTTATATCTACTACACTCTAATTCACACATGTTATCCATCAACGATCTATTAAAAGCCTACTTTTGAAATGTAGATCAAATATTTCTACATATGACCACCATCTCCAATTGAAATATTACATTTTTCACTTCACCAGGATAAAGCCAATCAAGAAATACAAAAACACAGGAAATTATTCTTTAAGATGATGACTTCATCTTCTAAATCTCTAATTGTCACTTACAAATTATCTAGTTACCCTAGTAAATCTAGTATCCATTAAGATTGAAATTATATTGCAATAATCACATATAAAAACAAATTCACATAACCCATTTGAGTTATCTCACATCTTACATATTTGGGGACTATGTATGGGATTGAAAAAATCTCTCAATTTCCAAATCGCTCTCTTAAGAGTATCATCTCACTCCATCTATTTACTCATCTTACACAACCTAGGCCATTTTGCTAAGGGATACATCACACAAAATTTCCGTGTGAAGTGGACGTCCTATTAGGTTATTCATTTCCAAAACAAATTGTGATATGTATCTATCACACATACATCGGTGGTTTGATGCCTCTTCAAAGTATTACTATATAAGCATTATAGTGTAAACTTAACTTAATTAGACTAATCCATTTTTTAGTCCCTTAAAAAAGAAGACGAATACCTAATTCATTGTAAAATTGTGATCAAAACAATTTAGTCATAAAATAAAGATAAAGACACATAAAAACATGATTCCGTTGGTGAGATCTAGTTAAACCTTATAGAGAAAATACAACCTATCTTGGGAAAAGTCACTCAAGTGACTTTATCTACAACACATGATTGTGTCCTACACTTAGATTAAAACTTTCATATTTTAAGGATATCTTAATGACACTATAAACACCATTTCCACGAACTCTTAGATTAGTTTCATTTTATCTTAATAAAAAATTGGTGCAATCCTCTCTAGCCTTGACATTTGGTTAAGTTTTAAGACCCCTTACAAAAAACCCCCCTTTGGATTCCCTTTGGATTTTGTTGGTGAATTTGTAGATATGTATTTCGAAAGCATGGAGATTAGGAGTGAAAAATGAAAAGTTATGGAGGTGAATATAAATTTTAAATCAAGAAACGCTAGAAAAATATGATGAATGTTGTAGGAACCATAGGAAAAATGTAGTTGGCCGGGTCGTCTACATTTTACAATCAACCACGTCATCTCGCTCAGATGCAAAATATAGTCAGTCTTTTACATTTTGCAGTTGGTCATCTAAAATTTATAGCGGCCCCATAGGCCCGATCGAAAGAAAAATGGAGTAATTTGTTTCTGGTTGTCTACTTTTCGCAATTAGTCATTCCGTTCGGCCCATTCGGCCCCATCATCACATCATATTATAGTGACATGCCACAAAATTCTTGCGAATAGGTAGGAAACACATGGGATAGGTTGTGGAATTGTGTAAATTGCATACATTTACCTTGTATATATTTGAACGAATTTAGGACATGGTTGTGTCAAAATTTTAGGAATCAATATCAATTATTCATGCGTTCACATTGTTGTTATGCATACAGATGACGATTATGGAGTAGGAAGGAAGGAAATAGATTTTTGTGAGATCTTTTTTCCTTAGAGTTCTTGGGAGTCTTATATAGTATATATATGTTCATCGATGCTCATAATATTATGCTTCAAACTTGCAACATAATAAACATCATGCATAATTTTGTCTCCCCATTTTTAGTTAGAATGTTGATTATTCCTTTTCCTTTTATAAACAGTGTATTAGTTTTCCCAAGAGTAACATCAATCTTCACTGACTCATCCAAACTGGAAAATAAATTTAAGTTGCTTGACATGTGATTACTACAACCATAATCTAAATACCAAATATCACATGTAATCTCTTGAGATAGATTACATTCAATAGGCGATAAAGAATGTATTACTTAAGTAGTCCTTGTGCATGCAATAAACATGGAGCTTGGAGTAGATATTCCAACTTTATTTTAATTTTGGATGTTCTGAACATACTAATTTTTCCTTGCAATCATAAACATAGTGCCCATATGTCTTGCAATAATGACATTTCAAATTATACTTATCCTTTCTATGACCATGAATGTGTTCTTGACTATGTCCTCTTTCAAAAAAAAAATTGGACCGTTGTTGCGTCATCTAGATGAACTTCTTCCTTGTCCTCTTCCATGAATTCCTGATGTCTGAGATGAAAATACTTGATCTATAGATGCATGTGATCTATTCAACCTCTGATCATAATTTATTAGTGATGCATGCAATTGAAAAATAACATAGATCCCCAGTTTCTTCAATAGCTCCCTAGAAAATTTAGTATATTTTTTATTTGGTTATATCATATTCAAATGAACTATCTTTTTATCATTT
Source organism: Taxus chinensis (assembly GCA_019776745.2). NCBI lineage: Eukaryota > Viridiplantae > Streptophyta > Pinopsida > Cupressales > Taxaceae > Taxus > Taxus chinensis. The sequence goes on from CM034151.1 coordinate 624,897,946, forward strand.
TTAAAATCCAACATTTAATACTCAACCTACAAACACTATTACTTCATATTTTTAAATACAAAAATATATCTATATATAACTACAAAGGAAATAATTAAAAATAGCTTGAAAACATGAAAGTAGAATTTCATCTGCCAATACTTAAATTCATATCTATTAAGGACATCAACACAAAATAAGACTACTATATAAATTACACTTTCATAAAAGCTTCCATGTAAGAAAGTAGTACTGGATTGAAAGTATATTTTGGCCTCATTATGCAATATCTATATAAATAACAATTTTCTAAAGTTGAAGTTTAGCAACACAATGACAACTGAAAACCAATCTTTCACCTTAGTCCCAAAACATCATAAAATTGATGGAGATAATCTCACGTGTATTATTCACATGAATGCAAACTACATTCAAAGGGATGAAAAATGTAAAAAAAGAGGAAAACCCAATAAACATCTATTTTAAATTTCAAGCTTGAGTATTTGTAGGGGAATAGGTGATGCTTAAACAATCATTAATGATTGAGTCACTCTAGCAGTTGGCCATATGAGTGAAAGGCGGATTTTATTTGTAATTCAAAAGAGGTATTTTTAAGTTAAAACATATGAATTAAATACATGCATGTCCCACGCCTATTCCACAACTTAGTAAAAATGTGGGAATTAAATTTGTTCATGTCCCACACCTATTCCTGGGTTTAGATTGTTCCTACCTAAATAATATATGTTATGTGCACTACCTTATACACAAATGCAAATAGGGTTCCATACATAGTTATGATTAGGGGTTTCATACAAAATTGGGACCAGGGTATCTTTGTAGCTATAAGGGCAAAAAATAGGGTTTGTCTCCAGCCATGAGGCATATAATTTTTTCACATGTGTACAATGTGGATGAAGTAGATCTTGGAATTAAATACATGCATGTCACACATGCATACTCCTTGACTTAGTAAACACGTGGGAATTAAAACCTTACATGTCTCACACCTATTCCCTAACAAAGATTATTCCTACCCAAATAACATGTGCTATGTGCTCCACTTCATACGCTAATGTGATTAGGGTTTCATACAAAAATGAGATTAAGGATTTCATACACAACTATAAATAGGGTTACTTTGTAGCTATCAAAAAAAGGATAGGGTTTGTCTCTAGCCATGAGGCACATATCGTTTTCAGGTGTAGATGATGTAGGTGAAACCTTGGAAGTTTGAAAGATGATGCAATGTAATTTTGGCTAGTACGATTCTTGGGAGGGAGGTCTACTGAGATAATAACCCGGAAACTGAAATTATTCTCACGTGATCAAGTAGTGAGGATGCGTAATAGGAATGTTCAAGGAAGATGAAGACACAATTCAAAGGTAATAAATAACAAGGCCACAAATGACATATACTTCCAAAGAAACTGCAAAACTCAAGTTATAGATATCAATTTTTTCATAAATTTAGGAGTTGATTAGCCATTGTTGGATCAAATAGCCACGAGGATTCGTGCATGGTCATTCAAAAACCTCACAAATCTATGGATTAGGAAAATTTTGTTTCTAACTTATTGTCGAGGAGAATGTTTTTGTATTCTTGTTGTACATGTAATGCCTTCCCCTTGTAGATAATGGACTTGTGGAGGTGAGGTTCAAGTTACAGTGTTTCATCAAAATCATTCATTGATTGTGCACTCTATCTCAATTTCAATCTTACCTTGCCCAATAAAAATAAGAATATAGAATCTCTTCAACTACCTCTTTTTGAGACTTCTTTGTAGCTGAAGTAAGTAGTCATTTTTTGCTTTGAGATTGCGATTGGAGTTGAGATGTGAGTTTTTGCAAAAGAGATCAATGCTTCTTTTAATCCCAAATACGTTAAGAGTCTAGTTATTGATACATCCGAGTCCAAAGTACAAGTAAGATTGATATTGACATGATCATGATAACTCTAATACCAGTAATCACCTAAAAACGTCTTGTCTCCGACCACACTGGGAAAATATGGCGGCTCCATATAAATATGAGAAAGCTTGTTACAGATGTCGTATCTGTAGGATGATCTCTTCATCTCCACGCTAGCCATCACCATGACTAACAGTTGTTGGTACAAAAATAAGAACCTTTTCACAATAATTTGTATGGACTAAAATGCTTGCAATAGGTGCACCCAGGGATGAGATTTGACAGGCAAGGCTGCCCATCAATGGAATTTTTCAAGACGGGAAAAGATATTTTACTCCCTATCCTTATGTACTAAAATCTATGTTCTTTCAATAAATTTTCTGAACATATTTTAGTAAAGAACATTAATATTAATAAAATCTAGTTTATTACTACATAAGAATGTATACTTCTTAATAAATTTGACAGTTTTTAAAAATGTAATGCCTATCAATAAATGCAGGTAGAAACTAACAAAAATTGTCAAATATGTTTAAAATACCCAAAAACGGATGGGATGGGCATCAAATCTTAGTTCTGGGTGCACCGACTTATAACGTTATGAAACCCCTCCATGACCATGCGAATTGAAAATGCTAATCACCACCTCCTGCAAACAAGGCCCACCCTTTGGGTCCACTTCTATGCCCACAACCTCATGTAGTGGGTGCCTCAAATCCTTGCATCCCTTAGTCAGATTCGTAAGACCCCTCAACAAGAGATAATAAGCCGTCATGGCCAACTCATATGCGTTGGTGACCAGGTGCTACTTTAGCATTAAAAAAATAGCCGATATCCATTAATAGCAACAAGTTATTTGCATCCATCCGATCCTCTCTAGGGTCCATCAGTCCCTCACCTCGGCGATTCTGTCACACAAGTCACATTCTCGTTAATCCTCTTGACGAACGTTTCAGCCACATGGAGCTACGTCTCCATGATATGCTATGCTATGTTTAAAGCAACCATGAATTTGACATCAAAGTTATAAGATTTTATGGGGACTTCCACTGGACTTGGGATATATGCTACAAAAATGTAGTTGAAGCCCCTTGTAAAATAACCTCAATTATATCTAAACATACGCATATTTTTAACAACTCTTATAAATAAATTTTGAACTTGTTCTCACTGAAAAAATCTATGGACAATCTTCCATCGCTATAACGATTTACAGGGTTCCCAAAGAATGTCTGCCCATAAGGAGGATTTTCTGCAAGCATGTTATATGGGAATGTAAAGTGGCTTGTCCCTATATCTGAGGTTGAATCCCCAAAGTTAAATACAGTAGGAAAATCACATCTACAGTCATAGATTAGTAGTAACAATTCCAGATATATTTAAAGTTAAATGCCTTGTTCCACAACCCTTAGCCAAATGGAAACAGATAAGCTTCATTAATTCTGAGCAATAGACACTTGGACTATGTACAACATTATTTATGGAATAAGTACAAGCAAAAGAAAATGGGAGAGGCTATTTATGCCCTGTCATATTTGTTTGCTATGTTAAAATTATAGAAAAACTATATATTTCTCATATAGCTCAATGTGATTAGTTAAAGGAAAAATAGTTACTTAAATTAATGATAAATTCAAAAATATGATTGTAAAAATATTTTATCCAAAGAAAATAGAGGAATAAATTATTTTAGCAAAGAAATAAAAATCTATTTTTCATAAAACATTAGTTAAAGTATAACAAATTTCAAATGAAGTGATATTATTGGTTTGCAAGGTTCAAAATATTTGTTAATTGAAACCTATATAATCTCCTTCGATAGGATAAAAAAGAGAGAATTAATGCTTAAGAAATGTTCAAGGAAGACGAAGACATGAATGTAAGATAAAAAAATAAAAATGTGAGAATTAAATACATACATGCCCCACACTTATTCGACGAGTTACATTGTTCCCATCCAAATAAAATTTGATATATGCTCTAGTTTCATATGCAACATGCACACAAATGCAATTCATGTTTAGAACAACCGACATTAAATATGAGGAAAACCAAACAAACGTTGTTTTCAATTTCGAGCTTAGTGTATTGTATGGGAACATGGGATGCACACAAAACTATCAATACAATAATCGAGCCACATAAATAATTGGGCTTTCCGCTTACAAACACACCATTGGGCGTAATAACTTTTATCGGAAAACATGTACGGATATATTATATATTAGCTGGAAAACATTATTTGCATGGGTTTTAAAAGCAATAAATAAAAAAACACATTACACTTGTTCATAGATTCGGTAGAAGTACTACATTCCTTATAAAATGAAACATTTGCTGACAAGGATTCCCGGGTTTGAATAAGTTGGGTGGATTTCAGAGACAAGAATTCCATTCCGCTCCATTGGTTTTTGCATAACTTGTAATATATATAAGCAAGTGGTCTTATCAGTGCAGGTTTTGGAGCAAAAAAATTGTTGACTACCTCTATGAATGCTACATTACACAAACATTCCTTGTTTTGTGAAAGCTTTTAGGAACATAACCACTATTTGTTGTGGAATCAAACAGACTTCTCGTTGGACTTCATTGAGCAAATTCTTTTGAAAATATACATAAAACAATTTTAAATGTGAAAGATCGCATGAATAAAATAAAATATCACTATGAAAGTTTAGAACAAGGGATTAAGAAAACCTTCTAATAACTTTCAATAAAATCTAACACTTGCTATGTACTAGCACTTCCTTGAAAATCCTTATAACAACTAATATGTAGAACTTTGACTGTCACACACCAATTCTATTTCACTAGTATTGTTATTGCATACCAAATTTGATAAAGTTGTTGTTAAAGCAGAGGTTGATGTTGCTCTTCCCACGAGAGAACTTCTGAGATTCTCCAATGCTCTTCCCACGTCTCTCCTAGTTGGTCATTCGTGCGGAGATTCATTTGTGCACAACAAGCCAACATGTATGAAAGAAATTAAGCATCTATTTTCTTCCACGTTCAAACTCCTCCACAACCTGCTGTCAACAATGTCCATTAGCCTATTTGGAAATGCTGAACTCACCCACTTTTGCAGGTTCAAGTCTCCCACAAACATGGCTTCAGTTGGCCTCTTCCTTGTAACCATCTCTAACAACAAAATGCCATAACTGTACACATCCCCCTTTATAGAAACTCTTCCACTTAGTCCATACTCTGCCAAGCAATCGTTAGTGATATCTTTAGTTCCTGATTATTGTTGGAGAAAAGGAAAATAGTTTTGATATGAAAGAAAATAAATGTTTACCTGGGAGCAATGTAGCCGATAGATCCTCTGACGGAAAATGTTGTACTCAATGAATCCATAGAAGTTTGTAGGACTAGTAAATCTTGATATACCAAAGTCAGTTACAAGAGCCACCATATTGGCATCCAGAAGCACATTGCTGGGTTTCAAATCACAGTGCACAACTTGGACAGGAGAATCATAATGCAGATATTCCATGCCATGAGCCACGTCTATGGCAATGTTCAAACTCTCACTCAACCCCAATCTACAAACATCCTCTTCTTGGATACCGTCAGGATACAAATATTTTTCCAGGCTCCCATTGGATGCAAACTGAAGAACCAAACCTTTGAAGTTTAGGTATGAACATGCACTTATGACTCTAATGAGATTGTCGGTGTCGAATCCTCCCCAAGACTTTGCACTCTGCCTTAAAACTTTTCTGACCTTCTTCGTTGGGAGAGCTGAGAACTTTGATAGCAACTATCTTGTCATCCCTTAAAACCCCTTTATAGACCGATCCAAAGTTACCCACTCCAAGCAAATTTGACTCATTAAACCCATTTGTTGCAATGAAACAGATCCTGATATGTAAACTTCGGATACCCCAGTCTTCTGGACAAAATGCTTGAGAGATCAAAATGCTGTCTCAAAAATTTTCGCCTCCACATTATTCCTAAGATTAAAGAGCATAGTACAAATGCAGTCACACTAGCAGCTGATAGAATTAATTTTTGAAGTAGTGAAAGCTTTCCTTGTCCCTGTTTCTGACATGCAGGTAACAACATATTTTTGTGGACCGCAGAGTCCCATGATTTCCCATCAATAATGATATTACACTTTTATTTGGGAACAAACCCTGTTCAGGAATCATACCTGTCAAATTGTTGAAACCAAGATTAATGTAGCGAATGACTTTTAGTTGTTCAAGGGACATGGGTATTGCACCTGATAGAAAATTGGAAGAGAGATCAACACTCTCCAGATTTTGTAATTTGCTAATTGCATCTGGTATCAGACCTGTAAGAGCATTGTTAGAAAGATTAAGATATTCTAGTGCTATGCAATTTTCTAGTACACTTGGAATCTCTCCATGAAGCCGATTGCCAGAAATGTCTATTGCTTGAGCACTTACAATCTTACTTATCTCTCCCGGAATGGGTCCCTGTAAAAAATTCCACGACAGATTCAAATAGAATTGAATGTTTACAAGACTGGCCATAACTTTTCCAGGTATATTGCCCCTCAATTCATTGTGAGAGAGGTCAAGCAGTTCTATATTGGGACATGCACTTAAACCAGCAGGTATCTCCCCTGAGAAGTGGTTGTGATGAAGAAAAATCCTCCGTAGCTGTTGGAGACTACCAAGTGAATCAGGAATTCTGCCAGATAGCTTGTTGTGACTGACATCTAACAATCCCAGACTGTTGCATCTGACCGATCCCATCTGGAATGCTTCCTTCTAATGCGTTGCTGTCCAAATACAATCTTTCCAACTTCTGGAAATTTTTAATTCCAGAGGGAATGCGGCCACTTATAAGATTATGACCAAGGTTCAACTCTGTCAGGTAGGTAAGATTGGTAATCTCCTGAGGTATCTGTCCGCTTATGTTGTTAAATTGTAAATCTAGACGAGAGAGCTTTGAAGAAAGCTGGCCTATGGAGGGAGGTAAAACCCCATTCAGAAGATTATGTGACACGTCTATCCATTCCAGGTGGGAACAATTGCTTAGAGCAGTGATAAAAGCCAATAAGCTGTGGTTGCCTGCACTAACAATCGATTATTGTGTAACAAAATTCTTTTGAGCAGGAGCAACTTACCCAACTCTATAGGCAGCATACCACTCAGCCTGTTGTCATTTAGATTGAGTAATATTGAGTTTGGAGCAATTTCCAATGGAATTTGGTATGATTTCCTTTAAGCTGATTTTCCCATAGAGAAAGGATTTGCAAATTAATGAGCTTGGTACCAAGTTGCCATGGAATTCATCCACTGTAGAGATAATTTCCGGTGACACTAAGTAAAGTCAAGGAAGAGAGGTTTCCTGTAGAGGAGGGAATAGTGCCTGACAACTGATTAGTATCAAAAATTATGAGGTAACTGTGTGAGGCTGCCCAATTGTAGCTGGGTGAAGGGCCTGTGAGATTATTTGTTGCGTTTGTAGCTGGGTGAGGCTGCCCAATTCAGGAGGAATGGGGCCTGTGAGATTATTTTTTGACAGTGCTAAGTCAGTCAAGGAAGAGAGGTTTCCTGTAGAGGAGGGAATAGTGCCTGACAACTGATTAGTATAAAGGTAGAGCGTTTGTAGCTGGGTGAGGCTGCCCAATTCAGCAGGAATGGGACCTGTGAGGATAATTTGTATACAGTGCTAAGTCAGTCAAGGAAGAGAGGTTTCCTGTAGAGGAGGGAATAGTGCCTGACAACTGATTAGTATAAAGGTAGAGCGTTTGTAGCTGGGTGAGGCTGCCCAATTCAGGAGGAATGGGGCCTGTGAATTATTTTTTGACAGTGCTAAGTCAGTCAAGGAAGAGAGGTTTCCTGTAGAGGAGGGAATAGTGCCTGACAACTGATTAGTATAAAGGTTAGAGCATTTGTAGCTGGGTGAGGCTGCCCAATTCAGCAGGAATGGGGCCTGTGAGATTATTTCTTGCTAACTGCAAGTCAATCAATGTAGAGAGGTTCCCAAGGGAGGAGGGAATTGTACCTGTGAGATAGTTTGCTCCCAAGTAAAGGAACTGTAGATGTGGCAACAGCCCGAGCTCGGCTGGAATATTCCCCTCCAGTCGGTTATAAGAGAGTCCCAAGTCTACTAAATTGCGGCATTGGCAGAGACTGGATGGAATGTTTCCTTGAAATTGGTTGGCATGTAATAGGAGTTCACGGGCTGTGGAAAGGCGCCCTAGTTGAGATGGAATATGACCATGAAGGGCGTTATTAGAGAGATCGAGTGTCCGAAGAGCAGAGAGATTCCCAAGCAGAGGAGAGAGGACGCCCTCCAAACCGCTGCTTGATAAATTAAGGTCAACAACTCTGTGCAGTTGAGGAGTAGAGCTGCAAGCAACGCCAGTCCAGTTGCAAAAGGAGATATTTGGGGACCAATTTCCCAGTGAGTTGTTGGGATCAAAAGTGATGCCCGCTTTGAACGCCAAGAGCGAATGTTGGTCGAAAGCATTATTATTATATATTGATGGATGCACCTTCTGGAGTTGAGAATGAAAAGAGCAGCAGCAGAAGTATATTACTGGACATCGCAAAATTTCCCATTTCTCTAAAACCTACAGATCACAATATCGATAGACTTGCAAAGCTACTTAATACCGATAGAATTTCTAAGAATTTGTGAGGAGGAATGCAAAGTATTGACGTACGAATATTATTTCTTGATATGGTAGAATTTGTGTGGACGCTGGCATAGTTTGGAAGTGTACTTTTATTTGACGTACCAATATTTACACGGCTCCGTTGGATCAGAGGTTCCTCTGACATCCGTACAAAAAATCGTCGGCCATGAATTGTGGTTGAATAAAACAAATACCTACATTTTGGAACCTGTTGAATTTTCTACCAACGTGTTGGACTTTCTTCATAAAACATTTTTTTATTGACCACATTTTACTATGTATACATCTTTGAAACCTTCGTTAACACGTCGAACCTTCGTTAAAAGGACACAGATACTGCATGAAATGATGTACGTGGAAGATGGTGTGCAGGAGGACACAGATCTGCATGAAACATTTTTTTTATTGACCACATTTTACTATGTATACAACTTTGAAACCTTTTTTAACACGTCGAACCACAAAAGGTAGAGAAATGATGTACGTGGAGGACACAGATCTGAGAGCAAAATGCTTAGGCATCTCATGGAGAAATGAGCACGGCTTATGAAATAATGACATCAAATTACCCCTTTCATGTTAATTAGTTATTTCTTTTTATTTACATCAAATTCTATTATAATTTTGTGTTAATATTTAAATTTTAAATAATTTAAAATTAAAATTAAAATATATCGGGCAGGTTATATTAATTTGATGTTGACAGGATATTAAATTGTTGTCATATGCAGTATTTAAAATTTATGGTTATACTTAGTTTTATAATTAAAAAATTACAAAAAATATAATCATATGGAAAGTGTTCCATTTTCTTTCCTTTTATATATTTTTGTTTAGACTGTATGAATAATGACACCAATATCCACATACATTTCTCTGTGCTAATATGTTTGTTTTCATCTGACGCAAGGAAATCTTTTACTTGATGTAATGATTTTGTTATTAACCATTCCTTAAAAATTTGGTACCATCAAAAATGACGCAATGAAATTTTATAAAATCATGCAATTTTTAAAATAGTCTTCTGTAAATATAATATACAAATCTATAGTAAGAAATCAAAAAATTAAGTATAGAAAAAATTGGAATTTACAGCTACATGAAAGAACTAGACCATTAATAAACTTTGATTTGATTTGACAGGCAGAGATAATTTGAAATTTCAATGCCTGATTTTTGTAAAATGTTTGATTTACATACTCTGCATCAGTTGGGACAACAAATGTGGGTGCTTTGCTCTAGGTGTTTGGATTTAAAATACCGATTCTATCAACATGAGTAAAAGTAGGGGAGAGTTGGGCCTCCTCGTTATTGTTGTGGTGTCGTGGATACTTAGGATTGTTGTCATAAATTTTTATTTAAAATTAATGTTATAATCGGTTCTATAATTAAAAAATAAAAAATAATACAATCGTATGGAAAATGTTTGTTTTTCTTCCCTTTTAGATTTTTGTTGAGATTTGGGAATAATGACACCAATATCCACATACACATGTCTATGGGTAATATTTTACTTTCATCTGGCACACGGAAACATTTTACTTGATGGAACAAATCTTTCTATTAACCATTCCTTACAATTTTTCATTGTATATTTTCATGACATTGTGCACATAGTCTGTCAATTAAAGCATTTCAAATGGAAATTGACAGGGCATGGATCATTTTTTTTGTGATTTTATTCATTTATCATCTATAAGAAATGGGTAGCCATCGAAAATGGCAGGATGAAAATTTAAAATATCATATGTATTTTAAAATAGTCTTCTATAAATATAACATACATATAAACCTATAGGAAAAAATAAAAATATAAGTATAGGATGTAGTGCCCGACATAAAACACAAAATATTAATAAACAAATGAAATGAATGTTTTTGGTTTTAGAAGTGATGGTGGCATGCAAGCAGGACAGTAGGTGAAACTTAACGGGTGTGGATGGATTGTGGCAGGCAGCTACGCATAAAACATGTTTTGTCCACTAATCAATACTCCCTTACAACACGGATCCTCCCATCCTGTATCAAATCACAAGCTTTAAACAGGTAATGGGCATCCTATGCAACCTGAAGACTATCATTTTCCTTGCATCATAATACGAGATCACTTCTTTTAGAGAATCCTAAGGCATTTAACCATGTTCAAATCCAAGTTAATGTTTCAAATTTTAGCAGTATTTGGGATAGTTGCAACGTTTGACCAAATGAAAGAACAAGGTAGGTTTGTATGGATGTCATGGCTACCAACAGTGTATAGACGACATGGGTTTCCTCACGAGACAGCCACAATGTTCCACTTATGCAACAAACAGGTCTCCAACATGATTAGTTTACATTTGTCTACGCACTCCCAGTGTATGCCAAAATACAAGCTCTGGAACGGGGTATGGACGTCCAGCAAAGCGCAAAAGATAGAGGAATTTTGTCAAATGTTGTAGTTGGGAAAATGATCTTGTAGACTGTTTATGCAAAATGTGGAACCAAAAATTCTATTTCTTTCAGCAACACATTTGAATATCCTTTCAAACAAACAATTACATTGCCATGTCTCTGTCGGTATCTAGATTTCTTCTCTCGCTCAGATTTCGTTTTCCCTTCTCAAAAGTATTGCTATAACACACTTTTTACTCAAGAAATGCGAGTATACTGAATTTAAACTCTCAAAAATCTAGAGGAGGAGGCCATATCTGTTCAAAAAGCAAATCCACCCAAAAATCTTAGCAAGCACTCAAACTCTTCAAGGACTCGGGTTTCACTCTTGAACAGGTAAGGAAAACCTTTCTTCGAGATCCATCTCTTCTACAACTCAAAGGTGGATGACCAGCTCAAGCCTAAGATTCAACTTATCAAAACATTAGGCCTTACTGACAATGACATGGCACACATCATTTCCCAAAGACCCAGAATTCATGTTTGCAGTTTAGACAAAGGTTTACTTCCTAAAAGTTCCATGCTTATAAATTTGTTTAGTTCAAAGCATAATCTTTCCAAATAAATTCCTCAACTAAGTGTGGGCCTCACGGAATGCAACCATTGCACGGTATGTACGTTTTGAGTACATTGAAAAAGATTTAGAAAATTTTAGGTAGGATGCAAATTGTGGGAACATAGAAAAAGGATATGGATTGGTAATTGTTAAAGGGGGGGATACCCCAACCAAACTTGGTCTATGTGGATGATCACTATAAAGAATGCTCAAATCACTTTGTGGAACAAGTATAAAATTGTTCTAGAAAATAAAATGGTGGAATTATGGATATACGCGGATTGTCTGGTAGAATGCATGAAAGAGGGATGAAGCCTGTTGGAATGCGGGTGAACCTGCTTAGGGGACCTCTTGCTCTTATGAACGTTAAAATTGTCAGGCATGGTAATCCTTACCTTCATCTTCTATAATTTTCATAATTTGGTTTTTCTTTTGCATTATATTCGGAAACATTAAACCACTGGATAATTTACAATTTGGATATGTAACCAAACTTAAATAGTGTAAAGCAATACAAAAACCACCTTGTGATTTGCATGAAACCAATTTACACCATTTGACCATCACTAGTGATTGCCACCATAACCTTATACAATGCAACTCAGAGTATCTAAATATTGGTGCTCGTGTTATTGATATTGATGAGATTTATATGATTGGTCAACTAAACACAACCTTTTCACATTTACTTGCAAAGTTAGAAAAACACCACATATAGAGACTTACAACACAACCTTGTGAACCCCATAAAAGAGATGTCAAGCATCGTATGTGTTCCTTGATATGAGGAGAGTCACATCAAGCTTTAGATTGACCCCAATCGAACATTTTTTACTCTCTTCGCTGCTCCTCTAAGAGTCCTGTTACCCTGTTTTGCACTTTTAAGAAGTCTTTTAAAACTGAAAAGTTGGGTTTCGTTTCGGCTCGATCATTTGAACCCTGAGCAACAAAATTCTTACCCACCTTCGCAAACCTCTTGTATTTTTACTAGAAAATTGTCTTGTAACCTTAAGTTTGGGGAAAAAAACATTTCTAAATAGTTTCGCAACGAGGGTTTTGTAGGCCTGCGGTCGCAGTTTGACTAGGTCAAACTAGCTCAACTATGACCGGTGGCTTTAGGAAATCATCGTCGTTTGTAACCCATTTTCTAGTTCCCAGTTCCATTGAATCCGATGAATTCCCCATATATAGGGGAACATGTAGGAAATTTTTCGTTGCACATCCCATCTTTCAACGAATTTAGTTTTGGATGGAGTTTTCTTAGCCCTCGAGCTAAAATTGGGTGTTGTTGCAACTAGACCGATTACGACCGGTGGCTCCAGAAACCTAGCCACCAATTGAAAACCATTCAGCCAGTTTCAAATTTTGTCAGTTACTGTGAATTTCTGGTATATAGGAGTACTCGTAGGAATTTACCCATTGTGCATTTTCTTCATTGGAAGACAGTTTTTGAGCATAGTTCTTAGCCTCTGAGCCAAAATTGGATGTTTCCACAACTAGTAGAAAATGTGAAATAAGGTTGTAGGACCCTAGCCAAGTCATTTAACCATCGTGAAAACATTTTGAGACGTATAAATAACTATGTATGAAACTCTATCTGTGTGGCTTGTGGTGTGAAATGTGACTTTTGGAAAAAAATAGTGTTCTCTCTCTTCCCTATCTCTTTCTCTCTCCTTGGTTAAGAAATGAAGTGAAATGAAATGAAATGAATATATGTCTCTAACCCTCTCCTTTTCAATTGTAAATTATTATTATTATTATGTAAAATGGAGAAACTAAAAACATTAATTATGCTAGATTTAGGTGGATTTCATGCCAGCATGATTTATCATTGATTTCATACTCACGTGATTTTGTAGGATATAAGTAAGATGGCAAAAAGGTGTGGTTGTAATTCATTGTATCTATAATTGTAATTTATGTATGTTATTGGAAAGAAATTTATATATGTATAATGCTATGTTATATGTTACGGAAAAAATTAAATATTAAAAATTGGTAAGATGTATGAGATGCTAGTTTTAGGGAGTGCCTTGGGAAATGTGCATTTAACCATAGTGGCCATTTTGATTCAGATTTATGTATGGTAAAAAAGTTGCATATAAATGTTAAATGAAATTATAGAGGATATAATTCAACATTTTGTGAAGTGTTAAAAGGTTTGTTATTGAAGTTTCATAATATTTTAAGATGATCTAGTGTTTAAGGGAAATGTTCATCTAAACACGGGTGTTGTTTTGATCCCCAAATTGTGTATTGTAAAATTTGGATAAATATGTTAATTAAAATTAAATTTGACATCTTATAGTGAATTTTCGTAGTGAATTTTTTGATGAAATCTCTAAAGTGTTGTGTTATTTAACTAGAAAATATACAAAGGAAACCTAAATATAAAAGTCAACCTTAGTTTGAAACTTTTGCATATATACCCTTCTCACAGTGATCTTTCTTGACGTACAAGAAACTAAAACCTAAGTATGAACTTAAATCCTTACACTTGATGGAACCATATAGTAAGTTTAAGATAAGATGCCAAGTTGATATTAACATGGCCTAGCATGCGTGTTTAGAAACATTTTCGTAAACCTGGAATTTAGGAACAACATAGTTATACTTTGTCTTGGTGTATGTCATCCCCTCACATGATTAATTATTGGGTGTGTAGTAAGGATAATGTGTTCTCCTAGGGTAGTGTAATCCTTATACAAAACAAACATCAAACATAATGTAACAATCTTCTTAGTCACAATATTTTGCATAAACATGAATGTTGTTAGTGGTGAAGACCTCCAACTAACCTTGGAATTCACCTTAAGATTTGGGGATCATAAATAAACTTGATACCCAATTTCTATTATCGTTTTGTTTCTATGGTTCGATACTAAGAGTTGATTGTGAAAATTAACAACATTTTAGTGTATTATTCAAGTTGTGAAAATGTAACCATAAGGTGATGTGATTGGAGAAAGGTGAATTTTAGGTCATTCTCATATCATGCTTAAACCATCTTGTGTGTGAGAAATGAGACCCACATTGGGTAAACTCTAATGTGAACCTTAACTTTTTAATAATGATGAACTATTCCATCTTTCTCCCTCACTGGTCTGGTTATGTAATGAGGGATTTATGATGTGAATACTATGCGATCATATTCTTAGAGATAAATTCCCTAAGACAAAGACAAGTAGTCTCATGAGGATAAAAATGCCCTATTTATAAATAGACTACCTAATTCATTACAAAAATTATATGAACCTAATTAGGGAGAAATAAAACCTCTTAAGTTAGACGTAAAATGATACTTAGGAAACCTAATCTAGGAACAATAATAATGAAGTTTGTTTCCATGTTTAGAGCCTTCATAATCCCTAACTAAATGTTGGAGCATAACTATAGTAAACTTATAATTGATGTTTGGCCTTGGGAATTGTGATGGCACGTGGGATGTTATTCCATAGAATATTCAACCTGACCTTCTTTGTAATGTGATTAAACCCTCTCTCTATGGACATGAAGAACCTAATTCCTATAATTCTTATCGTGTACTAACTCAATTATCAATTTATAAATGAATGAAAGAAACTTGAACCCTACATTATTAAACAAAAAAATGTCAAATTGTATGTACATCCTTTGGACTTGCACTTGTCCCATTGTGTAATGGAGGTAAGGATAAAAGGTAAAGATGCATGCCCTTAGGAGTGGATCCTAGATATAATACCTAATAGCCCTTGAGGGTGCAAATCTCCAATATCCCATTAACAATATGAGTCAAATTAAATCTCAAGTAATTACCTAATAAAGCAGATGATCCTTATTCCAAGGAGATGGCACTATAAGTCAAATGCCGAAACAATATATGAGGGAATCTAGACAAAAGGAAAGGGATTGATAATGATGCAAATAGTTATGATACCCTTCTAGATCCTAAGTTATATACATCGAAATGTGATTTTAATAAATTTTTAATCCTAAAAAAAAATCATGTTGTGGGAAGAACATTATCCATAAGTTTGTATTGTAGTTGAATCATTTTGTTGCTGCCTTGTTCATATCCTGAACAAAAAGTTGGCTTGTTGTGTATTATCTATTCTTCCACTGTTATCTATGTACGTTAATGTTGTGCAAACATATCTTGTTTCATGTGTTATCCCGAAGTGATGTTCATGTCATGTTCTAATTTGTACTACAATCTAATTCAAAAAATAATTATTCTTGTATTTTTGGTGTTGTATTTGTGTGTGTAAATTGTGGTTGTTACACCAATTTCACTTCTTATTTCAATGAATCATCTAATGTTGTAAATAACTCCTTAATCCCACTCATATGAAGTTACTACAACTGCTATGCTACAAAACCATACCTCCTTCTGAGCTCTCTAATGTGCCATAATTACATGTTATCAACATTGTGTTTTCTATCACTAGTGTTGGGTTGGTATTCTTTTGTAAAGTGTGTCTTTTTCTTATTCATATCATATTTCCTTTTTCTACATTCAGATGAAAAATGCCCAATCATTTACTTGCAATAACAACATTGGATGTGATGTTATTTATCATACCTTTCTCCTTGAAGTTTTGTGATATGAGAATTTTTTGTTGCCTCTTCCTCTATTTGTAAGATATGCTTGTTGGTGTTGAATGGTTCTAGTAAATCCATTCTCAACCCATGGTTGGAATCTCAAACATCCTAGTGATCAAAATAGGGATGGTTCAAATTTATGCTCCAAAAGGAGGATAATTTTTTCCATTAAATGTATGGTATTTGAGGTTGTGTAAGGCTTCCACCGGTTCTTGCCATTGCTCCAAAACATTTTCCTCCACTCACTGCTTGTTCCAGTATCTTCCTAAATTAGGAAGATAACCATTTCAATTTTTTTCTCAACATAACTCTTCCCCAGACTTGGGGATGATAACACCCTGAGAACTAGAGCTTGGTATGAGTCAAACCATAACATACACCTCACTTCAGCACATGATTCCTAGACACAAAATTTTACTAGTAAATTTAGGGTCTTCTCACTTACAATGCAATCATTGGTGTCCCATGTAGCTTTCACGTAATGTTTGAAGGCTCTAATATGCACAAGAGAAAGGATGTGAAATGTAGTGCATCAATGAAGTGTTCTAGCATATTAGGGTTCTGGCATTAAATTCTCTATTAGACAACGTTTCCCTTCAGATTTAGGCAATCCATAAAATGCAAGTCCAAGTTCACCTCTGATACAAGTCTGTAAGAGGAAGAAAAATAAAGATATAGTAAATAGAGAAAAAAAATGTATTATATCTTCCAAACAAAGTTGCATGTTCTCTTTTATATGCCCTCCTTCTCCTTTTATCAGAAACATAGTATCATTTCATATATGTCTTCTAATCTTGTTTTTCAATAAAAAAACATAGTTGCTTTGTGTTCAATCACATAAGCTTCAAGATTAAAAAATGGAAAAGTCTAGATACATCTGGAAGAAGATAGATGAGTGGGTGAGTGAATTAAATGTGCTGGATGGAATGTTTTGTGTTACATGGCAAAGGATATTCGGTAAGCACAAGTGGATGTACAGTCTGCCAACAAAGTTCTCACAACATTAAAAAATTATAACTTGTTTAAGAATGTTCATTTATGAGTCCAAAATAAATTAATATCAATTTTTAAAATTATTGTTGAGTGAGACATAAGTTGATATACAAGGACTAATATATAATAAATATTGAAAAAATATAGTTTAATAAAAATGGTGGATGAATACTCTCCAAATATGTCTTTTAAATGTTAGAAAATTTATTAAAAATGGTAATTTAAAAATAATATATTATATATATTAAAATATATCTAATTTAATGAAAATAATAAATAAATAGTCTCTAAAAATAACTTGGAATTTTTTTGGAAAATACAATTTAATATAAATAAAGTAGGAAATTTAATTGATTAAACGTCTAAATACAACTTAATTTGTTTAGACAAACAAAAATAACATAAAAATTTTGCTAGGCACTCATTGATTAACTAAAATAAAAAAGCATAAATCCAACACCAAAATTGACTTATGGGACTGAAAAATGTACAACATTAAGAAAGGCTAGTGGAGTGCAAAAACAACTTCATTACCCCAAAAATTAAAGAACATGCAACGAAAAATATATGTGAAAACAAATTTCATGTCCTATAGTAAATGTAAAGATACTAGGTCCCATATTTCTTTCAAGAAAAATAATCAGACTTCCACAAGGTGAGGCACTTAGTCAAATGTGACCCTTCTAACTCATCTTTTAAATTTTGTACTTGATCTCTTCATTCTCAAGTACTAAATGTTTGTTCCAAGGCCCATTTCAGGAGTGGTCTTCCAAGGATCAATTCAATTATATGCTTCACTTGAAAATAAAAATGCACACTTTTCGGTGGTATGAATATGTCTATGTACTAAAATACCATATGATACATCTATTTATTTCTACACATTTTATCCTATTGGGACCACTCTTGTGGTTGGTGCAACCTTTTTCTTTTCCTTGGGCAAGATCATGAATAGGAAAAAGGTTTGATTTTTAGAAATCAAAATCTGACATTGTTTTGCACTAATCAAAGATAATAATTTAGCAAGGGATACCTTGGAATGCAGTAGTACTTACGACCTATAATAATGATACCACTCATAGGCCTCACCTGATACACACCAAAAATATCCCACATGTATGGTTATCTAAGAAGTACATCACAACATCCAGTAGTGTGACATCACATACCACCACGTCTTTCAATTGTTTGATTGAATAGGGAATGTGTCACTATCAATTCACACGGATGTATCTCCCTTAACCGACTCAACCAATAGCGTATGGTTATGTGTGAGGAGTTATTACCAAATTTAAACTCTTTACAAATTCTATACATATCAGATTCTTGTAACTACAACTATCTAGAATAAAATGAACAGTGATGCCATTTACACACCTCTATTAGTGGAATACACATTCTTCATACTCTTTTGGTGGGGATATTATTCATGCAATGGAAAAAAATGTATATGTATTTGTATCCATAATCTACTCCTCTTCTTTATGTGTACCTTGATTCTCTACAAAGGCTTATCCTAGTTTTGGATCCAACAACATCTCAATAGTCATTTGTGTTTGATTCTTCTTTCTATGTATACTTATTTTGATATTTTAATGGAAATACACCCCTTGTTACTTGGTGTCATTTTTCTTGTTCTTGAAAAATCAAATATATTTATTCCCCCTAAATTTGGACCTTTATTCAATCTTGATTGCATATTGGTAGGATTCCCCAAGAGTAATGATTTCTAGAAACTCCATCTCTTCCTGGATGCAATATCCTAACCCACTATGATATTTGAGAATCTAATACTTCTTGATGTCCTATGCATCCATTTTTTTGATAGGGTATGAAACTTTTTTGTATAGTCTTGCACTATTTGATCATGACCTTGATGCAACTGGTGTAGTTTCTTGAACTGGTCCTCGTACATTTTCCCTAGATAATATTCTTCTCTGATGAACTTTACAAAACCACCCCATCTTGTTGAAGGTTTATATCAATAGTTACATAATCATTTTCATCATCTTGGAGGAATTATGATTCCCACAATTTTTTAACATGAATAAACACTTTCAGAAGTGAAAATGTTATATTTTAACCATCAAAAAAATATTTATAGAATAATATAATTCTATTTGGTCAAGCCATTTATCCAATCCATCAGAATAAATTTTTCCTTTGCCCTACGTGTCATGATCATAGAATCTGAAACCTTATGAGGATTAAACATACGCACCTCAGTCTCAATTTTTTATTTAAGACCCCTAAGAAATAAGTCATTTAGTTTCTATTCAAGAATTATTTTCACCCGTAAGGAAAGGTTTTGGAATTGATGGATGTAATCTTTGACTGTTCCTATTTGTCTTAGCTTTGCTAATTGACTGAAATAATTCTTTGAAACACTATAACTATAGTATGCACAGTTGTAACTCTTTGGTGAAGACTATCCATGTAACATTGAGGCTACTCTTTTTCCTTTGAAAACATAACCATCGATACTAAATGAATTGGTCAGGTTCAAGATACAACGATGCCATGGTAACCTTTTGTCCCAATGGAATCTGATGAAGATCAAATAAATTCTCCATCTGGTTAATCCAATTGAGTGGATAATTTCCATAAAACTTACGCATTTCCACTTTTGGAATCATGTTACAGGCTTGTAGAGTGTTTGTATTTGGATTGGTCATGTTTACAGATCCACCCTGGCTAGTTTGTCTATTACTTTGACCTAGAGATCCACCCTGGTTAATATGAGTATGATTGAGTTGGGACTAATTAGGAAGGATATGATGACCCATAATATTGTAACTAAATTGATGAATGAAATCCTCCAATCATTTTCCAATCTTTTCTACATCTTCTTTGTTGGCCACTCTAACCTCGAGGTTTCACAACTCTAACTCAAGATAGATGACCTTATGGTCCGTTGAAATAAACCCTAACCCCACAGACTCTGTAGATACACCTTCATACTATAGCTCCTCAAATATTATCTCATCCTTGTCAGGGGTTTTACCCAGAGTGATGGGATTCTTTTTGCCTCTTTTTGAAGTTCCAGCCATGATGCCCCAAAATGGTACGATTTAGGGATCAAGGTCAAAATTTAGGGTTTGGGAGTTCAATAGGAATTTGGCCAAATTTTAAAACACTTAAAGAACTAACTAAAACTAATTTTTAATCCTCTTTTTGGAAATGTAAATATCTTTGAAAAATTCCACAAATCGCACCCTAGGTAGGCAAATTATGAAAAAACATAAAACCGCTATAAATTTTGCAAACCAAGTCACAAATTCTTAAAATTTGGAGGGGAGATTACTTGATTGATTTCACCACACCTAAAAACAATTTTCAGAAATATTCACTACCTATTTTTAGATATGGTAAAATTTTCACAATTAGGGTTTGACGTAGTGTTGGCTGAGTTCAAGCTCTCATACCACTTGTAATGGAATTACTTGTATAAATCTGATTATTAGTAGCAATATAACACCAATGAACATAATATTTCAGATAAATGATCTCAATGTGCAAGTAGAATAGCTTAGCCACTTTGAGGGGGAAACCTCCAAACCAAATAATAAGACTCAAATGCTCAATATCATCTCAACTACTATCTACTAACCCCTATATATATTATTCCTATGTTATGGCCAACAGCAAGGCTGACCCACTAATGATAATTAACATATATGAAAGAGATACATAATGATAAGAAGTTATGATAGCCACAATTTAGTTGTATACATCCAATATAAGATATATGATTAAGGACATAGCACTTAAACAAAAAGATAATGTGAACTTCACATCCTTTGGACTTACTCTTGTTCTCTTGTGTAATGAGGTTATTATATAAGATCAAGATGCATGCCTTAGGAGTGAATCCTAAGGATAAGACCCAATATCCTCTGTGTAAATAAATAACCTATTAAAAAATGAGAAAATTAAATGAGTGCTTGAAATAATGATGCCGATTCTTATTAAATGAGATACACCGTAAGTTAAATGTTAAACAATATAGAGGAAATATAGCAAGAGGAAAAGGAATGTATGATTCACATATTATGATCCTTTCTAGAACTTAAGTTAAAGATTGAAACATAATTGTAATAAATGTGTAATCCTAAAAGATCATGTCGTGGGAAGACCCTATATGTAAGTATATATTGTAGTTGAATCGTTATGTTGTTCCTTGTCAAAAAAGTGGCCTTGAAGTGCATCACATGTTTTCACATTATCTGTGTGGATTAATGTTTTGCAAACATATCATGTGTTTTGTGTAGTCCTAAGTGATCTCTTGTAGTATCATGTGTATTGCAATGTAAGTTAAAAAAAATTATTCTAGTATTATAATGTTGTATTTGTGTGAGTTAAATTTGGGTGTTACATTTGGTATCAGATCAGAGGTTCATGCTCTTGACCCTTTGGGACAGATTGGAGTTGTGATGGTTTTACATGGTGGTGGTGGAGATTGGAAGAGTAATGTGATCTATGTTGTTATGTGAACAATGTTTGAATTGTGATATTATGAACGCACATGTTGTGCATGTCACTTAGTGCATATTTGTTATCATGTTGATGTGCTTGTGATGAGAGTATTTATTCTCCGTTTTTTGGATTTAATGAGGATTTCATGTGTGATGTGCCACTTTGTCGTGTGTGAAAAGAATGTTATTGTGAATTGCAGAATGTTGGATTGTCTTGTTACTCTATGATATATATGTGTGATTATGTGTTGCATGAAAAATTGGTGTAAAGTGAATTGGATTGTATCGTGATGTCATCACCGTGTTGTGATGAATCGTGTGTGTCATCATGTTGTAATTTCAACTAACTATATGTTGTAATGTTAGAGATTGTGTTTCTTATACATACAATTCATGTAATATGTGATGGTTCATATCGTGATTCAGGGGCATATGGTGAACGTATGATCCCTATTGTATAATGTTTTAACTTTGGGGTCAGTATGTGGTAATGTGGTGTATTGTAACCTGTGAATGTAATGATTTTGATTTACCTTGTATAGAAACCATGAGTAGACGATATGGTTAATGTGCATGAACAACCATTGTGTTAGTGATGTAGCTATATGTTATGTTGTGAACCTTACACTAATTGACCCTTAGGGAAATTGGTAAAATGTGTATGTTTGGAGTGAGGAAATGTGTATTTTTGACTAGTCACTCAAGCCGAGTATGAGATAGGAAGTGGAGTCTTACATAGGCTGAAAAACCCATTTTTATTCATTTGGTATATATGGCACTTGCTCAACGGATGTCATGCATATTGTGTTTTGTGGACACTTTAGGCTCAGTATATGGTGAATTTTACTCCTTCCTCTCACCCTATATGGTTGTCATATGGATTCAAGCTAAGTGTAGTTACGACTATGTTTAACCTTGTGGAAGCGGTGGAGGGAAGATTCAGAAAAAGATGATGACAGTTGTATTATTTGATATGTTATTTTACAAGCTGAGGCTTGATGTACGAGTTCCAGAAACTCGTTGAGTACCCCTTTGGTGGATGTATAAGGCCACATAGTTATTGTGATGTGTTATTTTTTTATACGTATGTTATTCATAAATTGAAATTTTTATTTCTTTCTTGTGAGAACTAACAATTTTCTTGATTGATGTGTTCTTATATTTTGGGAATTTTATTTGTTTGTTGCACTAACAGGATTTTTGCACTAACCATGGCTATTTGGCCATTTTTTTTACTTAGTTTTAAACTTTTTTTTCATGTTTAAAAGTTTATAGCCTAGCCCAAGGCTTGAGATTTTTTCCACTTGGCATTGGAAACGGATTGTCAAGTTGGTTCTAACGTTGTAATGTGTGGAATAAGGTCAAGGGATGCACCACATGGAGTGGTTGAATCTATGGACCCACTTCATTGTATGGGGGTACACCCCATGGAGTTACAGATAACTAGCGGGTTTTTGGAACAAAATTTATTATGTGACTTGGGTTAGAGGTGTTTGGACCTTATGTACCAAGGGCCATAGGGTGACCGACATCTTTTTTGGAGCAAAAAGGAAAATTTTCCTTCATTCTATTGCTTGGGAGGTATATGGAGTTGCTTTGTGACACTTTGGGAGGTACATGTAGTTGTTTTATGATGCTTTTGGAGGTATATGGAGTTTGTTTTATGATGCTTCTGAGGTATATGTAGTTTTCTTGTGATGCTTTAGGAGGTATATATGGAGTTGTTTTGTGATGTTTAGGAGGTATATGTAGTTGTTTTGTGATGCTTGAGAGGTATATGTAGTTATTGGTGATGATTTGGGAGGTATATGAAGTTGTTTTGTGATTTTTTGGGAGATGTATGTTATTGTATTATGATTTATGCATACTCATGTGGGTTAGGTTGTGTTTTGTAATGTTGAGGATTGATGCTCCTCATTGAGGGTGCGTTTTTGAATCCCATTTTGACACTATGAAACTATAGTTATGGTCTTGAGTTTTGTGAAACTTTCGTATGAGTACCTATTGGGAATTCTATGTGGTAGTAGTCTACTTATGTTACAAGTATTGTTGTGTCAAGGACATGCGTAATAAGTACAATGTTGTGAGGGTTATGTTTGTTCTTTCCATGGTTCAGTTGATTTATTGTGATGTTATTTAGTCATGAAGGTGCATATCATGATGTCTTGTGAAACATTAGTGTTCTGTTTGGCCCTAATGTGGTATTGTGATGTCAGTTCTGTTGGGCACCCACAAAAATAAACAAACAAAAATCTTAAAACCATCAAATATTAAGAGCTTGAGATTGATAAATATTGTTAAGGGAAAGAATAATTAGGTAATAATGTAAACTGAAAACTGCTAATCTTCACAGAACATTCAAATTTAGGATATTTCTAAATTTAGTTTGCTTCCTTGTGGTCGTGTTGTACCAACAAGTTGTTTTGTTAAATGACATGTGTCATTATTGAATTTCTTGCATGTTTACCCTTCGAGCTTCGGTATTATGTCGCATGGATGATGCTCTTATAAGGGAAGGGGAATGTAGTGGATGAAATAAAATAAAAAAATGAAATGAATGTTTTTGGTTTTAAAAGTGATGGTGGCATGAATGAAGGAGAGTTGGTGAAACTTAATGGTGTGGATGGATTGTGACAGACACATACATATAAAGAACATTTTTTCCAGTAATCAATACACCCTTACAACACACATCTTCCCAACATGTGTCAAATCACGAGCTTTAAACATGTATGGGAATCATATGCAACCTGAAGAGTGTCATTTTCCCTGCATCATAATACGAGCACTTTTTTTTTTAGAATCCAAAGGAAAATAACCACACTGAAATATGAGTTAATGTTTCAGATTTTAGCATTATTTGGGATAGTTACAACATTTGACCAAATGAAAGAACAAGGTAGGTTTGTGTGGACGCTATGGCTACTGACAATGTTAAGAAGACATGGGTTTCCTTATGAAACAATCACAATGTTCCACCTATGCAACAAATAGATATCCAACATGATAATTTTACATTTGTCTATGCACTCCCAACCTGTGCCAAAATATGAGCTCTAGAACGAGGTATGGACATCCAATAAAACACAAAAGATAGAAGAATTTTGTTGGATGTTGTAGTCATATATGCTCTGGTAGATGTGTATGAAAAATGTGGAACCAAAAATTCTATTTATTTCAGCCATGTACGTTTGTGTAAGGACCTCAAAAGTTGAGGTCTGATATTTTATTTATTTTTTACTCCCATTATTTGCATTATTTAATTCATATGTTGATTTCACACATAATCAGATCAATCATTTATACAAACAAATCATATGTGCTAACACATTGATAAAACAATAAGCTTTGAGTCCAAAAGAGAGTTCATTATTTTTCAATATCTCAGTACAACATTATAAGGTTACATGGAATGGTAAAGAGCCTCATAAGCTTATCTAATATATTGATTATTTTAGCAGTACATTAAGTACAATTTATTCCATAACTAAAATATAAAAGTAACTAATCAAGATCTGAAATCAGCTTGAAAACCTTCAAATTCTTTCCTTTCCGTTATCTCCAGAATGGCTTGTATTTTCCACAAGTGGTCAGTTCAAACTGAACTGACAAGGATTTTGATTTTCAAATATGTAGTATTCTATAAATGAAAATTATTTACAATATATAGTCATGCATCAGCATACTAATTCATTCATTATTATAATAACGATTTCAACAAGAATGTATACATGCAAGAACTAACCAAGTTCAGAATATCTTTCAAGAGTAGCATCTTTAACCATCATACATGAAAATGCTTAAAACTTACCTCATGTAAGGCTGATTATATAATGCATTTCATAATATTATTTCATGCCAAATCAAATCAGCATACCAACTGTTTGAATAAATGTCACATATAGGCTTCATGCAAAAGGAGAAATCGTGATAACCAATTGACAAAACATCAACACGAACTTGATTTCACAATTCTCAAAATGAACATTCTGCCAAATTAGATTAGCAACATAACATAATTTTCAAGAGGCACATTAGATCCTTTATACCCAAGAATGCATGCCAACCATATAATTAAATGGCATAATATAAACCTCCAATATAATCCAGGGAATACATGCCAACAACATGAAAAAATTCCTTACAATGAATTTTACACACAGTCTAAAAAATACATGCTAACATCATGACCGAATGCCATAAAAATAACGTCACATAAATTCCAAAGAGTGTATTTCAGCAACATGACAAAGTGTCATAAAATAACTTCACATAAATTCCAATGAATTCAATCCAACAGCATGCTAAAATGCCATAAAAGAACTTCAAAAAAATTCCAACGAATTTGTTCCAGTAGCATAATAAAATGGCATGAAAGATATTCACTTCAATTCCAATGAATTCATTCAAACAACATGATAGAATGCCATAATCCATATTTGTGTATTTATGTAAATATAACAACTTTTTGACATAATGTCACAACACATCATTATTTAAATATTCTAAGGAAACGATTTCACACTAACCGTCTGACAAAATGTCACAACACAAAATTCTTTCAAAATGTTATGCAAATGATTGCACACAAACCATTTAACAAAATGCAGCATACTAGCAACAAATAAAACAACAATCTAACTGCAAATCTAGAGTGTAGAAATCACCCCAAAGAACCATGCTTTGTTAGCTAGTGTTGTAGAAAAACAACACATCAAAAAACAACTAAATGCGGAAAGAAAATAACAAGAACTTGGCATTATAACAGTCAATGTTGCAGCAACAAATACAACAATAATTTAATATAAAAAGCAATGCTTCTAGCAACAATAATTCCAGCAATAAATCAATAAAAATTAACGATTCTAACATCCATTAAATTAGTAAATAACACAACCTATAACAGCTGGAGCACACTAATGAATCCACCAAAATGCATCCTTCTAACATTTTAAAATGCAGCTTGGAGATCAATCCAAAACCCATAACTAAAATGTCATGAAACCT
Organism: Taxus chinensis; assembly: GCA_019776745.2. Taxonomy (NCBI): domain Eukaryota; kingdom Viridiplantae; phylum Streptophyta; class Pinopsida; order Cupressales; family Taxaceae; genus Taxus; species Taxus chinensis. The sequence goes on from CM034151.1 coordinate 624,924,497, forward strand.
TCTCTCAACACCCAAATGGATAACCTCATTGATTCAAGTTATCAAGTAAGGAGTTAAAATGAAATCTCTTGCTCTCATACTTGAGAGATATGAAATCTATAATGCCCATGATAAAATAAACACATTTTCCAACCCATAAAGATTTGATTTGAAAATATTAATACCCACAATAGATAATCCATATTTATCATTACCCATAAGAGGAATAAAACTGAATGTGCATTTATTTGTAAAATATCGCATAGATAAAAACAAGAAACCCTTGTGTAATGTTCCCTTTCTTATGCCAAAGGCCTTAGGCTCAAGTTGAGTCCAAGCCGTGGTCATAAACAAGGGGATGTGGACACTGGGAGCTTTTGGGAAGGGGCCGCATGGTGCTAATATTCAAGTTTTGTGTTTGGGGGTCACTTTGGATCTTGGCAACTTAAACAGGAAAAAGTAACTTTAGTTACTTTTATTTTATTGAACCCTTTGTGGAATGAAACATGTCTAGGGTTATTGGGGCTCTTTTGCCATGGGAAGTATATAAGGAGCTGGGTGAGAAAGGAAAAGAAACTTTTTGTCGCATACATTTTATCCTCCTTCATGTGCAACTACTGTTTGCACTTTTACAACTTGTGGAGTGAAATCCCACAGGGACCCTAGCTTCGGTGGTGAGAGACCTGTCCCTAGCTAGCACAACATTCTTCGGTAGTGAGATATCTATCCTAGTCTATCATTTTGGAGCCACTTTCAGGGATGTGCTACAAATATATTATTAGAGGGTTCAGAGGAAGGGTTTGAGGATTTTTAGGGGCATTTGGGGAAGATAACCAGAGGGGTTCTAGATCAGATTCACTGCAGCCATTTGGGCAGGGCGTGGCAGCATGCTGAAGGCATCTTCATCAATTTCCAACCCTTTTCCTAGCTAGGTGACTTGTAACCTTTATTTGGGGGTTTTCCAATTGGCCCTTTTCAGATCTTAAGGTAGAAATATTATTTCCTATATCTGTAAATGTTATTTCCAAAGACCCTTAATTTTTCTCTTGTATTTGGAGAGTTACGAACCTCTTAAGTTTTCTAGCAGTCTAAGGCATGTTGTGATTTTTCTGGCAGCATTTTAATTTGTGTAAAATTCCAAAACACAATTTTATTATTTCCTTCATAATATTAGCAAGCCCTCTTTAAATTTTAAAGTAATTTGAGTGGATATTTTGGGAGATTTTACTTTTCTTTAGTCCGTTGTCGTTATTGTAAAAATCTGCAAAAATCAGTATTTTATTTGGCTGCAATTTTTCAATATTTTGTGCATTTTTAAGTAATATCCCATAAGGGATATTTCAGTGGTGTCAGATTTTTTTTTCCTCCAGCCTGTGTGGGTTAAATATGGTATTTTGGAAAGATCTCAATGTGGGTTTTATGAAGGAAATGTTCACCAACCTGGTGAAACAACATGAAGCCACTAACCTTTATTTGAGTCATCTCACTTAGAATTTGAGTCAAAGAAAATATTGGGACAATAAGGAAAAATGTCAGAACAATAATAAAGGGCACCCAATAAAGGTGATTGATGAGGATTCTTGTTGGAGGAAATACCAATCTTTGAGTACGGGTTTCAGAGATAATATGTCATTTCCAAATTATTGCATGATGAAAATTGGTATCAAGCCCAAACAAGATCATCATATGCCGGTACTTGAATTACAAAAGAACACATTTGAAGAAGAAGAAGCTTCTAGAGAAAAAGGTATGATTTCCATTGAGAAAAATAATTGCATTAGTGAAACTTTTCTTGTTAGATAAATTATTCCAGCTCAGGAGAAGAAATTATTATATGCAAGTAAAGAGGATGTAATGGAAACTCTAAAACAGTGTGAGGATTGGAATAATAGAGCTAGAGATGCTAGATTGATAGCGTCGCAAGCAAGACAACACCTACAAGATTTCAAGGAAAAGATGTGGGAAAATGATGTAAGGAAGTCTACACCCATGAAAAATGTCTTTATAGAGCAACTTGCACATGAGGAGGAGCCTCACATGGACACTTCTATGAAATTGTAGCCTGCTGTAATTTCCAAACCAACAACTTTTGATTAGCTTTCAAATACTCACAACAGGAACTCAAGTAACAATGTTGGGAGCAAATCAACCCATGTCTATCTTGAACACACAGAGGACATTGATGGCATTGAAAGGTGTGAAGAGCACAATAATGTGTCTTATCGATTGTTGCCTATTCCAATTTATTTCCATCATGAGATGCATGGTATGGTAGATGATGAAGTCTTCATTATGGAGTTTGTTGAACCATTTCTCCAACTATGTGTATATGCGCATATTGTGGATGATATAGGGTGGCAATTTTTAGTTCACTTAACAGATACAAGGGCTCATGGGCATTATAAGGCATGGGATCCTGGTAATATGTGGAAATCATCCAAAACTATCAATTCTGATTTTAAAAACTATGTGACTGATTTCGTAAGCAAAAGAAGGAATTCAAATGTGTCTTGTGGGATTACAAGTGTTGGAAAACATGATTTCTTCATTGGAGAGTCCGGTTGAAGAAGGGAGAGTACCTCTCAATGTTCTAGCGTTGGTTTTATGATTGCTAAAAAGGATAAGATAATATTTTTAATAATCTTTAGCCTGCTGGATTGTGTATAACAACAGTCATAATGAGAGGATAAAATAACAATATGGGAAAATAGGGTCAAAGAGGTGAGAGTGGACATTCAGGGAAGCGGCCTCCCCATTCTTCTGCCAGGACCTTGGGGCTTCATGAACCTTCTTTCTTGAAGGATCCAGAAGTTTCATAGGTACAACAACCACTAGATATTTTAGATGAGGAGTCTTGTTGGGAGAGGTACTAGACCTTGAGAGAGGACTTTCGTAACAACATGCCATTCTAGGAATATTGCAAAATGAAGATTGGCAGTAGACCCAAGAGAGATCATCAGATACAGGCACCATAGTTATAGAGGAGATTGGGACATATTTCCATTCCACACTTTGATGGGTCTAAGAAGTGTATTACACCGTCTTGGGTTCAGAAGTTGAAGACATACTCTGACTTGAATCCTATGCATGAGGAAGATGCAATTAGGTTTGCAATCTTACATCTTGAGGGAGACACTCATGATTGGTGGCCTCATGGGTTGATTACACAGGGACACATACACATTGATGCTTATGTAGAGGTTGGTGAGTAGATTTGATAGGAAGGACTCTGACAGGTATTTCAGGGAGTTGAATCCTTTGAGACAAACTGGTCCCCTAGATCAGTACATCGTAGATTTTCAAAGATTATCAATCATGGTACCTGATGTCATGGAGATGAGGTTGGTTTCACTGTTCACAACAGGTTTGACAGATGCTGTCATTGGGTTTGTGAAGGCATTTAAACCTTCTTCTTTACATGAGGGCTGTTAGGAAAGCTCGGGACTTAGAGTTATCCAATCCAAAGCCTGAGGGCTCCACCTTGCATTCAGCAAAGGGAACGCTCCATCTGGATCAAATGAAATTCAGCAAAGGGATCCTCCACCAAGGGCAGGAGGGTGGCTAAAATCCCAATCATTTCCCGAGAGGATAGAGATGAGGTTAAGGTAAAAGAAACTATGTTTTGATTGCCACACACCTTGGGTTCTAGGACATGATTGTAGAGGTAGACGGGAAGGGCCCAATTCATTGAGGTCTCTAAGAGAGAGTGAGGGTGACAAAGGTGAGGAGTTTAGAGACTCGTGAGATGGATGATGAGATGATGAGGTTGCGTTGGATAGTGCTGATACGAGGTAGAGAGAAGGATACTTTTCCTCAGGAGATTATAGCCACATTTTCTGAGTACTCTGATGTACAAGGGAATTTAGGATTAGAGAAGTTATGCGAGGGGTCAATGAGTTGGGGGGTACTCATTGATAGTGAGGAAACCCACAACTGTATTGATGCTTCATTGGTTGAGAGATGAGGATTACAGACAAAGGATTTTGAGGGCTTCAACGGGGGTTGTAGCTAATGGAGAGTCTATGAAGTGTACATGGTGGGTCCCCCAAGTAAGCATCACAATGAGTAACTATACAGTTATCGATGGTTTCCACATTTTTTGGTATGGGAGTGACCAAAATAGTGTTGGAAGTGTAGTGGCTTCACTCTCTTGGTGAGTTTTCGGACTAACTTTCAGATTATAGAGCTGAATTTTAATTCCGTCGAGGGGGCAGGAATGTGATTTTTGAGGGGATTATCTACAGGAGCTACCTAGGGTGGGTTACAACTGAGGGGGATGGAGAGGACGTTCTGGCAACGGTGAGGAGTTTTATTATTGCGGATCGATGTGGAGTATGATGGATGTGGGTGTATGACCAGTAATGTTGCACATGAGCAAGTTACAGAGATTGGGATTACAAGTTTAGATCATCTGAATTTTATCATTATGTTGGTCGTCTGAAGTTTTGGTAGACTGGAGATCTCATTTTCTTGTTGAGTACTCCAAGAACTGATACACTTGTGAGATTTTAGATGGACACATACAGGATGACAACTACAGATTGGAGGATGAGATGATCTTCTATCAGGGAAGATTGAGCCTTGTGTGTCAGATTCATGGTTGAGGATGGAGATATTGCGACATGTGCATTGTTCTTCCATGATTGGGCACTTGAGCTTTGATGAGACCTACAAGTTCATGTCAGAAAGGTTCATATGGCATAGGTTGAGGGTGAGGATATCCTCAACTTTATACAGGGAATATATGGTTTGTCACTATGACAAGTTAGAGCTTACGGGTTCATCATTTTTTGAATCGACATGCGATAACACTCCCTATTCATTTTGTTGCTTGTATATGCCCAGTGAGAGCTTCACCCACGTGTTAGTCAGTGGAGAGATGAAATTGACTCATGGTTATTCAGTAGGTTCACATTCAGTGTAGGAGGTGGAATATGTGGAGTTGATATTACCGGTTGACTGTCTACTGGAGTCTTGGGACTTTTCCTCCACGAGACACATTGAGATACAATATGAGGAGCCTTTCTCTCACATGAGTGCATGTCACGTGGGTGAGTTAGAACCATTTGTGTGTATACATGTTGTTTCACAGGTTGATTCAAGGGATTCTACAGGATTCAGAGTGAACTTTTATACCCAGGAGTTGATTGGAGAGGTAGTGAGTGATCATATGATGATAGCCTTACATTGGTAGGGATTGGACAAACTGGCAATTTTGGTGTGGGTACCAATGGAGAGTCAGTGTGGGAATCATACTAATTTAGGAGCAACATTCTTCTCTACACGACATAGATAGCATGATAACTACATGGGGTGTCTTGGTTACTTCGCATCACACCGATCATTAGTTTTCTGTAGGGTGAGGTGGAGAAACTTACGACGTGGTATTCAGCTTCTGTAACATGACATGATAATGCTTGGGGGTCAACCATTTCTCAGGAATGGAGGACTGTAATGTCCCCTTTCTTACACCAAAGACCTAAGGGTTAATTTGAATCCAAGACGTGGTCATACCCAAGGGGTTATGGACGTTGGGAGCTTTTGGGAAGGGGCCACATGGTGCTAATATTCAAGTTTTACATTTGGGGGTCACTTTGGACCTTGGTGACTTAAACAGGAAAAATTAACTTTAGTTACTTTTATTTTATCGAACCCTCCGTGGAATGAAACACGTCTAGGATTATTGGGGCTCTTTTTCCGTGGGAAGTATATAAGGAGCTGGGTGAGAAAGGAAAATAAATTTTTTGTCACATACATTTTATCCTCCTTCACGTGTAACTGCTATTTGCACATCTATAACTTGTGGAGTGAAATCCCACGGGGACCCTAGCTTCGGTGGTGAGAGACCTATCCCTAGCTAGTAAGGCATTCTTTTGTAGTGAGAGATCTACCCTAGTTTTTCATTTTGGAGCCGCTTTCAGGGCTATGCTACAAAGATATTATCAGAGGGTTCAAAGGAAGGGTTTGAGGATTTTTGGGGGCATTTGGGGAAGATAAGAAGAGGGGTTCCTGATCAGATTCACGACAGACATTTGGGCAGGGTGTGGTAGCACGTTGAAGGCATCTTCATCAATTTCCAACCCTTTTCCCAGCTAGGAGACTTGTAACTTTTATTTGGGGGTTTTCCAGTCAGACCTTTTCAGATCAGAAGGTGGAAATATTATTTCCTATATCTGTAAATGTTATTTTTAAAGACCCTTAATTTTGCTCTTATATTTGGAGAGTTACGAACCTTTGAAGTTTTCCAGCTGTCTAGGGCATGCTGTACTTTTTCTTGAAGCATTTTAATTTGTGTAAAATTCCAAAAAATACTTTTATTATGTCCTTCACAGTATTAGCAAGCCCTCTTTAAATTTTAAAGTAATTCGAGTGTATATTTTGGGAGATTTTAATTTTCTTTTAGTCCGCTATCCTTATTGTAAAAATCTACAAAAATCAGTATTTTATTTGGCTGCAAAATTTCATGATTTTGTGCATTTTAAAGTAATATCCCATAAGGGATATTTCATATTGCCTGAAAGATTTGAGATGAAGAAGATCAAAAACCCTTTGTGATTTTCTCTTTTCTTCTCTATTTTTTTCCCTCCAGCTTCTTAGCTCCACACCGTACAAAATAAAACCCCAAAACCTTATTTATTTTTCTAGAAAATTTGTTCCCAACATTGGTGCAATAAAGAATGGCAAGATCCAAAAATATAGGCCCAAAATCAGCTCTAGATGGTCGTAAAAACTTCCATGAAATCCTCTAATTTTTTTTTTGACATGGTCTCTCCTCTACTTCCTCCTCTCTTCACGCCATGCTAAATGGTAGAAATAAAAACCTAACTCTCCTTTATTCCATGGATTCCAAAATCCATTTAAATATAATTAAACTTCAAAAATGCCTCCACTTAGCTTTAGGCTAAGTTTAATTTTTATTTATTTATTTATTTTAAATAAAACTATGTGCCGCATTCCACAAGGAATAATTAACACATAAGTTAATGCCAAAATAATTCATAAGTCAAATTTTACAAAATATCATTACAATTAAGCATTATTTAAATGTTGAGCTCATTAACCAAGAAAATCAAAATGGCATGCATTTATTACGGTTGAGTCAAAAATATCTAGATAATATTTTGACACTCAGTTATGTTACTAACATACCAGTATAAGTTAGGCTTAGGTTAGATCACGTAGCCTATATCTTAGATTAGTTAGGCTAGCAAATGATATTAAACAATATCACATCGGAAGCTGCCAAAATGTTGCCACCCAATCAAAGGGTGAGTGTTAGCTCGCAGAAGAGTGGGAACTTGTGCATATACTCACATGTGTATGCACATAAATATGCTAGCTTATATATAGAAGTATATATGCTCGCATACCTATGATCATACCCATATGGGTATATGGACGAATGTCCATTCCTTCGTGCTTTATACACATACTTTTGATGAATGACTAATGAAAACACAAACTGTAACCAAGAAGAAACAACCAAACATATTTATTAATAATAATAAGTTCCAAGAGTCAGGATTTTACATCCTTCCCCCCTTAACAAGGGTAATGTCCCAATTACCGAGACCTAAAAATAAATGGAAATTTATTTCTTACATACTCTGCATATTTATTTCTTGATATGGTAGAATTTGTGTGGACGTTGGCAAAGTTTGTGAGGAGGAATGGAAAGTATTGACGTACCAATATTTACACAGCCCCGTTGGATCATAAGCTCCTCTGACATCCATCAAAAAATCGTTAGCCACCAAGTATGGAGGGTGTGGGTTGATGCATGGATATTGTGAATTTGTGAGAGCGTTAAGTTGAATAAAATTTTGGGTAAAATTTACTTGCATAAAGATAAAACAAATACCTACAGTAGTATGGAACCTATTGAATTTTCTGCCAACGTGTTGGAGTTGGACTATGCATGGGTCAATGACCGTGAGTAGATATGTGAAAGAAAATACCATTAGTTGTTTGAATTAAAGTTAAAAATGAAATAAAAACTAGCCAATAAAGTAAGTCACATCAAGTCACATCAATAAATTAACCAATGAAATGGTGACACATACACAACCCATAAAAGGTAATTTTATTCTCAATTAATGGGTTGCTTTAAAATCCTTTGTATTCAAAAGTACTTGTTTTAAATCCCTTAAAAATATATTCTCCACATAATTTAAATTTTTGAAAGAAAATCTGGATATTAAAAAAAGCATTATCTGCTAAAGGGTTTTTTTTTTAAAATTTTTATGATTGTTAGGTGGCATTAACAACCTCTGACATTTTGATTCATGATAACTGGCTCATTTCCCCTACAAATTTGAAACTTTTGTTGACATGTTGAACCACAAAAGGTAGAGAAATGATGTACATGGAAGATGGTTGGTGAAACTTAATGGTGTGGATGGATTGTGGCAGACAGCTACGCATAAAACACATTTTGTCCACTAATCAATACTCCCTTACAACACGCATCCTCCCATCCTGTGTCAAATCACCAGCTTTAAATAGGTATGGGCATCCTATGCAACCCGAAGACTGTCATTTTCCTTACATCATAATACGAGAATTTTTTTTGGAGAATCCAAAGGCATTTAACCACGCTGAAATCCAAGTTAATGTGTCAAATTTTACTAGTATTTGGGATAGTTGCAGCATTTGACCAAATGAAAGAATAGGGCAGGTTTGCGTGGATGTCATGGCTACCGTTAGAGTACATAAGACATGGGTTTCCTAACTATACAGTCACATTGTTCCACCTATGCAATAAACAGGTCTCCAACATGATCAATTTACATTTGTCTACGCACTCCTAGTCTATGAAAAAATACGAGCTTTGGAATGGGGTATGAACGTCTAGAAAAGCACAAAAGATAGATGAATTTTGTCAGATGACGTAGTCACAAATGCTCTGGTAGACGTGTATGCAAAATGTGGAACCAAACATTCTATTTCTTTCAACCACACGTTTGAATCTCCTTTTAGAAAAACAATTACATTGCCATGTCTCTGTCAGTATCTAGATTTCTTCTCTCACTCAGATTTCATTTTACCTTTTCAAAATTATTTCTATGACACACTTTTTACTCAAGAAATGTGAGTTTACTGATTCTAAAATATCAACAATCCAGAGGAGGAGACCATGTATGTTCAAAATAAAATCCACCCACAAAGCTTAGCAGACACTCCAACTCTTCAAGGACTCGGGTTTAACTCTTGAATAGGTAAGGAAAACCTTTCTCTAAGATCCATCTCTTCTGCAACTCGAAGTGGATAACCAACTCAAGCCTAAGATTCAACTCATCAAAAAATTAGGCCTTAGTGACAATGAAATAGCACACATCATTTCCCAAAGACCTAGAATTCATGGTTGTAGTTTAGACAAAGGTCTACTTCCTAAGATCTCCATGCTTATAAATTTGTTTGGTTCAAAGCATAATATTTCCAAAGAAATTACTCAACTAAGTGTGGCCTCATGGAATGAAACCATTACTCAGTATGTACGTTTTGAGTAAATTGAAAAAATATTAAGAAAATTTCAGGAAGATGCAATTGTGGGAACTTAGAAAAAGGATCTGGATTGGTAATTGTGGTAGAAGTCACTTGAATAACAATAAATAATTTCAGTGTTACAATTATGATCATAAAATGCAATCACCAATGCAATCCATTGTCAATCTCATTCTCACAACATTATGTTAAGTGGGTTAGTTGAAGGAGGAACTAAAAAAGATTCCTATTAGATATCAACGTAAATAGATTTCTTACTACTCAAGTCACATATTGCTCTTTAGTTCATCTTGGAATTGTCTGTATGACTCTAAAAATCATCAATCTATCAAATAATAATCTTGCATTGGGTTGTTGGCTTGGTATGTGGCAATATATAAACCTAAATAAATCATGATCTCAATGCCAATAAGGGTGTTGTTGTATTAGAACTAACCCTTTTACAAACATAATGGTTGGTTGGTTGTAGGATGAGAATGTTTATTTTTTCTTACTACAGAAGTCGGATATACCCCTTCAATGCATCTTGGAAATTTTGTTTCCACAAATCTAAAAAATCTTCATTCAATCACAACTTAATTCCACCAAATTATCTCTTAGTATATGCCTCACTATCCTTGTCAGATATGTCTCTCAAGTGCTTATTAGAATTGTTTCTTCATTAATAAAAAAACCTCATATTTTGTTATTGGTGTAACGATTACATCTCCTTAATGAGTGTTGGAAGTTAGAGTAACTATAATAAGACCTTTAAATGGATATCTCTCAACATTTTTGAAATAAATGTATTTAAACTATGAGTATCAGTATAAATGGTATATACAAACATATGTTAATAAAATTAAATCAAATAAAAAATCTATTTCTTATCACTCACACAATAATAATGTTGTGACTAATGTAATCATAGTGTTATGACTAATGTTATGCATCATGGTTAAGTACTCAAAAATAACTTGATAGCGAAAAGAGACAACGTTTCGTTCAATCAATCTCCGAGTAGCTGAAGAATAATATTTTATTTCTTTCAATCCAGTTTTTGTTGTGTGCTCCTTTTCAAAGCGACAGAAACTACGTAATTTCTAAGGTATTTACACAGGTGGGGGTTGTTTCTTACATGACTAAAGTTTGAAAAGAATCTCACATTGCTTAATGTGGCGTATTAGTAGAAAAATTGTGAAAATTAATGAGACTCAATAAAGGAAAAGTCGTCGTGAAGAAATAATAATGGAAAAGTACGAAGAGACCGCGCAGAAAATGCACGAAAAGACTGCGCAGAAAATTATTGACATCTTATATTGCGTATTGAATGAGGGTTCACAATTAGTCAAGTTGGAAAGAAATACAAATAAAGTGTGCAAAATTGGATTATTTTTAATCTATATGGAAACTTGGATTAGTGAAAAAGGGAACTTGATATGTGATTTATTTTTCAAGAAAGCCCCAACTTTCCAACTTCTAACATAGTTTGCACTTTTAACCTAAACTGATAAGTCTATTCTTCAACTGTGTTTGTCGTCATTATGCAAGGTAATAATACTATACTTTTCATCATTTCAATGCTATTGTTATCCTTCAATCCAAATAGTTGAGTACATACAAATGGTCAAATATTTATCAATCTTTAAATTTACCCAAATAATATGTTTCTTTCAATCAATTTTTACTGGTCTTCTTTTCAAAGTCATATAACCACTTAATTTCTATGGTATTTCAAAATTTAGATTTTTTTTTGCCAAATTCCTACACGTACAAAGAAAAATGTTATAATGTATACATATATAAAAGAATTTACACGACATATTAAAATTATTTTAAGATGTAGAATGAGGGCCACCCTCGCAGTTGCTAAATAAAGACAAGTCACTAGGAAGAAATAAAAATGTACAATAAGAAATATATGATAATCTACATAGGTCATGCACGAAATAAAATAAATGGAATCTCATATGACATACTGAAAGGATTATATCTTCATAATGTTGATAGTTGATTGAGGGAACATATTTGTATGAATCTCAATCTCCCAATTGTTAATCTATATTAAGACAAACTTTTGTATCTAGTCTAAGATGCATTTGTATTATATATTTTATAGATACAATTAATGTCTGTGCACATCATTAATCATACATGTTTATAATATACTCTTAAAAAATATATTTAGCAGTATGGTTAGTTTATTTTGAGGTTATATCCCTAAAGATACAATCCCTTCTTAAATCATAAATTGTCTTACTTATCTATATAAAAACTTTGAGGCAATGGATGAAGATATCAAATAGTTCATTATAATCATCTCAAACATTCAAATCCTTTATACAGTTAGCACAACATGATATTGAAACTTGTTGGCATGACAAGGGTTAGACACTCATGTTATACTTGTTGGTATTGAAATCAATTGAATCGCTCCCTATAATTTTAAATTGATGCATAAGATGTTTTCAAAATGGAGATAAATATTAGTATTATAGATGAAATCTATCTAAATCATACCTTCTTTCTAAATGGATAGATCCTTTTAAATCTCTTTGGACTTCAAGCTTCAACGTTACAACAAAACCTTTCTTCACTTTCAAGATAGGCTCCTACAAGCTCAAGGATAGATCTAAATATAATTATTTTCCGTTTGGGGATTTCCTTGATAGAATTACGAGTGTTCACATCACCTCCCAATAGAGAAAAACCACCATATCCCTTGGAAAATCATATTTCTTAGACTTGTTATTTTGAGCCTATAACTAAGGACCATTTTGTTTTTAGATTTTCTCCTCATTATGAGATCAAAGGGTGATTTTGTTTCCTCTTTAGAGACTCATATAAATCTATCTAGAAATTCATAGCTTTTGAGGTACAGCGATGCAAGAATTTTTCTTTCAAGGGATTTTTGATCTTTGACAACATGTAACTAGAGAATCTACTTCTTCAATTATTAGTACCCACATAATTGTTTCTTTAATTAAATTTTTTTTTTCTTGAAAATTGAGTACTAAGTGACCTCGTAATAGAGGTATAAATATGATGAACTTAGTGAGGCATCGAAGGACATGAATCATTTTCTTTGTTTCTTGTTCTTTATTTTTTATATTTATTTGTGTTAATTTTGTAATCTCTTTCACTAATTTTTACACTATATTTTTCTCAATCCCAAAAGCCATTTTAAAACCTTTCATGGACATTAACAAAATTATCATTATCATATACAATTGATCTGTAAAGATTGGTCATGTGGAAATAGAAATATGCTACTTTTGAAAATTCATAAAGATAAGCATAATGATTTTTTTCTAAGAGTGGTTAAATGTTGTCCTTATTGGTATTAAAATCAACTAAATCCCTCCATATAATTTTTAATTCATGCATAAAGTGTTTTATAAATGGAGATAAATATTAGTATTACAGATGAAATATATCTACATCATACCTTCTTTCTAAATGGATACATCCTTTTAAATCTCTTTCCTTAAAGATTCAACGTTACTACAACACCTTTCTTCACTTTCAACATGGGCTCTTGCAAGCTCCAGGTGAGATCTAAATATAATTATTTTCCATTTGGGTATTTCTTTGATAGAATTATGAGTGTTCACATCACCTCCCAATAGAGAAAACCCACCACATCCCTTGGAAGATCATATTTATTAGACTTGTTATTTGGAGCCTATAACTAAGGACCATTTTGTTTTTAGATTTTCTCCTCATTATGAGATCAAAGGGTGATTTTGTTTCCTCTACAGAGACTCATGTAAATCTATCCAGAAATTCATAGCTTTTGAGGGCCAGAGATTAAAGAATATTTCTTTCAAGGGATTTTTGATCTTTGGCAACATGTAACTAGAGAATCTACTTCTTCAATGACTGGTACCCACACAATTGTTTCTTTAATTCAAATTGTTTCTTCTTAAATGTTGGGTAGTATGTGACCTTGTAATAGAGGTATAAATATGATGAACTTAGTGAGGCATCAGAAGGAAAGGAATCATTTTCGTTGTTATTGTTCTTATTTTTATATTATTTGTGTTATTTTGTAATCTATTGCATAATTGGACAATATAGTTTTCTCCCCCAAAGCCATTTCAAAAATTTCATGGACATTAACAAATATCATTAGCATATACAACAATTGATCTGTAAAGATTGGTCATGTGGAAATAGAAATATGCTACTTTTGAAAATTCATAAAGATAAGCATAATGATTTTTTTCTAAGAGTGGTTAAATGTTGTCCTTATTGGTATTAAAATCAACTAAATCCCTCCATATAATTTTTAATTCATGCATAAAGTGTTTTATAAATGGAGATAAATATTAGTATTACAGATGAAATATATCTACATCATACCTTCTTTCTAAATGGATACATCCTTTTAAATCTCTTTCCTTAAAGATTCAACGTTACTACAACACCTTTCTTCACTTTCAACATGGGCTCTTGCAAGCTCCAGGTGAGATCTAAATATAATTATTTTCCATTTGGGTATTTCTTTGATAGAATTATGAGTGTTCACATCACCTCCCAATAGAGAAAACCCACCACATCCCTTGGAAGATCATATTTATTAGACTTGTTATTTGGAGCCTATAACTAAGGACCATTTTGTTTTTAGATTTTCTCCTCATTATGAGATCAAAGGGTGATTTTGTTTCCTCTACAGAGACTCATGTAAATCTATCCAGAAATTCATAGCTTTTGAGGGCCAGAGATTAAAGAATATTTCTTTCAAGGGATTTTTGATCTTTGGCAACATGTAACTAGAGAATCTACTTCTTCAATGACTGGTACCCACACAATTGTTTCTTTAATTCAAATTGTTTCTTCTTAAATGTTGGGTAGTATGTGACCTTGTAATAGAGGTATAAATATGATGAACTTAGTGAGGCATCGAAGGACATGAATAATTTTATTTGTTTCTTATTTTTTATTTTTTATATTTATTTGTGTTAATTTTGTAATCTTTTTCACTAATTTCTATGCTATATTTTTCTCAATCCAAAAATCCATTTTTAAACCTTTCATGGACATTAACATTATTATCATTATATTTCTTAATTGATCTGTAAAGATGGGTCATGTACAGGCTGGGGTGCCTTGAATTTGGGATAAAAGGACGAGTTAGTTACAAAATGGGTAGGTATGTACTGGAAAATACACTGGAAGTACGAAATAAAATATAAAATAAAGATGGCCAAAAGGTGGGATTAAATAGTATTTTAACCACTTGATAACCTTCTAAATAGTAGTATAAGACCGATCTAATTTATGTGTAAAGTGCATAGTTTTGTGTCTACATTTCCCCCTACTTTATGTTGGTGAGTGGAAAGCTCGGTAACATAAATTAGATAGAGATGCATACTTGATATCTATGTAGAGTATATAATAAGATGTGTCGATGGAATAGACTTAAGCGTGGAATGAGAAAATGCAAAATATGGAAGAGCGTGGATTATAAAGATGGAAAATGTGCATAAAAAGTGATGAGAGTAAACCTAGGGTGGAACACGTGTGTAGAAACTGTCGTGTGTAGTGTACCTGCATGGTTAGTAAACATAAATGCATGTAGCAGTGTATTATCATTTCTGTTGATGTTGTCATTGTTGTTGTTTTTTCCCCAATTTGACTGGTTGTTTCTCATACGGAGCACTTGCAAGGAGAAAATGATCAAGTAGTCAAATATGTATGTATGTAAAAATGCTGTATAAAATACGCAAATGTAAAATACACTAGAAAAGTGTAAATGGAACATGTACACCATATCCATGTTGAGAAAAAAGGTGTAGAAGGATATAATGTAGTGTTGTGAGTTTTTCAGGAAATCCCACACCACCCTAGTTGAAGAAGTGTAGGGAAGAAATGCTCTGTGTTCTCCAACTCTAATCGCTTATGTTGAAATTTGTTGAAGAGATATTTTTATGGCTCTAGATTTATTGGTGATCCGATGCCACTGGACAAAGAAGCGTAGAGAGGCACACCCACTATAACCCCCAAGAATGTAACTGCTTCATAGAATTTCCGAAGGACACCATGTCCTATTAAGGCCACTGTGTATGGAGCTCGTAGACTGGTATGAAATCACTCGCTGTGTGTGAACCATTGTAATATGTTATGTTAGTAAAAATCCCTCAACTATCCCCCCCCTCTTTTGAGGAACATACAATAAGCTGAAAAGGAGAATGCGGTCCCAAAAGAGGACCAACTGCACTCTGACCTGTAACCAACTCATCCCTGTAGAGAAGCAAGGGAAAGTCCTTGGTAGATACCAATGCACACAAAAAAGGGGATGGATAGCCAAAACAAGTGTTAGTTCGCAAACACATGCATGTAATCATTGCAAAAATGTAAAGTGTAGAAAAAATACCAAACATGGTAGTGTAAAAATGTAAGAAACATCAAGAAGACTTAACAAAGTGGGTTACAAACAAGATACATCACTCATCATGTCGCAAGACACCCAAGGCCATCATGGCCGCAAACAATAGAAAAGTGTGCACACAAGCAAAGGGAAATTCCTACATATAATAGTAAACAAAGTAGACAAGTAAAAACAAACAAGTAGTCATTGAAACATGTAATCCTGAAAAACATGTTTTGTACATGGAACACCCATTAGTATGTTAGAGTGATACCCAACATGTGAAAACGTGTAAGATCAAGTAAGGTAAGATGCTAAGTACAAAATGAAACAATAACACCTATATGAGATGAATGTGGATGCCCCCATTGACCAGTATAGTAAGGGTAGAAGGTGAGCATCCATGCCATGTATAGATTCCTATATTTGTGATCAAACTAAAGAAAAATGTGAACAAACATGTGTGTACGATAATGACATATAATAAATCAAGCTAACATGTGTAGTAAAGTGAACATGTAAATCAATAGTAAGCAAACGTAAATGCCCCCAAGACAATGTAGTAAGTTGTGGATGGATGGGTTGGAATGAAAAATGGAATGATAACAACGTGTCCCCCGAGTGGATGGAAGTGTATGTAATGCGGTTCATTTTGTTTTCCTCCTCGGCATTTAAGAATGAACCGTAAATGAGAGTGCATCATCGAGAAAATGGTCGAATAGTTTTGGTTGTATCTAGCACATTGGGATGAGTGTGTATATGTAATGGTGATGAAATGTGACATGGAGAGATGTGCGTGGGCCCTATAATGTAAGTGTATTCCATGAATTTGTTGAATAGATGAGTGATGGTTTATCCCTAAGTGTATTTCACTATATAATGACTATATGGGAATGATACATATGGTAAGATGTGCATGGACCCTGTAGCCTAAGCATATACCACGACATCTTGAATGTGGGAGTGATGATTTAGCCCTAAGTGTATGTCACTACATGATGGAAGAATAAGGTGAAGAATAGCCTATAGTGTATGTCACTACGAGATGGGTGATGAGGGCATATGAAGCTCATGAAAGGTGGTGATTTAGCACTAAGAGTATACCACTAAGTGATGAGTAGGATAAATGATGAGGTAATAGAATGACTTAGAATAAGATAATAAGATATTGGATGATAGGATGTACGAGGATAATGAGAATTGGATGAAGAGAGTTGTGATTTAACCTAAGATGTATACCACTACATGATGATTGAGGAGAGGGTGGTGATTTAGCCTAAAGCATACACCACTAAGTGATGACTAGGATATATGAAATTGTAATATAAAGACATAGAATAGGATAATAGAATATGTGATGATAGGACGTAAGAGGATAATGTACAAGTGATGAAAAGAGTTGTGATTTAACCTAAGGTGTATAACACTATGGTATGTGATGTTGAGTGTGAGTGACAATATAGCCTGGAGCATTTGTACGAAGTCCAATGAATGTGGTATGATGACATGTTGCATATAGGGAAGGTCCATTTGATTGGTAAATCCTCGGAAGTTGAGTATGGACTAAGGAACTTGAGTGCATCATAGATTAGTGAGTGAAATGCATATAACAACGTAGTACAGGTGGCCAAATGTTGAATAGGATGTGTTGATGCGTGGTAGAATGTAGAAAGTGTGATGATAGGTGTAGATAGAAATAGAATTTGTATTAATAAAATGTAGACATAGGCCCTTATATAAATGCAACCGAATGTAATATGTAGAATGTATGTAATGGAGGAATGTGCGGGATGTGATGAGACTAAATGTGTGAATATGTGAGATAAATGTGTTGTGTAGAATTATAGAATGTAGAATAAGAGTAGAATGGATAATGTATATCACACAATGTATGGTAAGATGTAATGTGTAATGCCTAAGTGTGGTGTGTGGGGTTCAATGTAATGGTAATCCCTTGACATTCAAGTGTGAACCAAAGCACAAGAGTGTGTCATCGAGTAATGAGGGTGTGATAATGTGTGACGTAGAAGTGATGAGGACCTGGATAAAAGTATGTAATAAAAGACTCTATAAGTATGAGAGACTGTAAGGGGTGGGGGGATATAATGTGTTGTGCATCCCAAATGTTTTGAAAAGAGAAATTAACCAAAGAGGTCAAAGGACACAGGTCCTTCGAATGGCACTAGAGATGACACGAATGGAGGGTCACAATCTACGGACGGGGATATACTAGAGACGGGTGGTGAGGATGAGTGGAATTGATATGCACGTGAAGTATGGCCTAGTGATGAATATTCTGGTGTAAAACCCATAGGGGGAGATAGGGAATGCGAGACTATAGGTTGGTGTTGAGATGGTATGTGGGTAGGTCATGTTTGATGCATATAAATTAGGTGAGTCCGGGGGGCTATATGTAGAATAGGAGGAGGTTGGGATCTAAATGAGAGGAAGCCTAATTATTGGATATCTTTGACAACATGGGCTAATGCGTGAAAATAATTTGTATGATGTCCCTAAATGTAATGATATTGACAAAATTGACTATCACGGATGTGGATTAATCATGAAGGAGGATAATAATGAGTAGGAAATAATGTAAGAGTTGGTGGTGAAGAAGGTGATTGAGAATGTGTTGTGGTGTAGTGTCAGAGGGAATGATAATGGGTGAAGGGAAAGGTAGAGCTGGTGGATCGGGGAGGGGACTGGTAGGGGTGGTGCATGGAGTAGGAGTTGTAGGAGGAGTAGACATATGCTGAAGTTTCTCAATAATAGCATGAATAGATGCAATTGTGTCTACCATGGATTAACACTGAACTTGTAGCGTGCGTATATCCTCCCATAAATGTGTATTAGAAGAGGTACTGGGTGAGTGAGAATCATCAACTATCTCAGAGGAGGAAAAACATACTGTAGTATGAGGTGAATTGGTTTAAATGCAAGAGGGTAAGGGAGAAGGAAGGTCTTCTAGAGAATCATTAAGATAGGTGTCAAAATTGTACTGGATAACATGATAAAATTTATAAGCAAGGGTATGTGGTTAGTCATCTAGATAACCATGAATGGGTATGATATGGATGACCATGACATATTGTTCATTTGTGAAGGGAGACAATGGGCAAATTAATGCATACCAAATAGTGTAGTTGGGTGAATAACAAATAAAGGAAGTGCTACAAATGTGGACATCACCAAATGTCATGGGAAAAGTGATATCAACTTGATCAATATCAAGTGTCCCTCAAATATAATCTAGCGGGGATTAGCCAAGTGTGAGTGGAGAAGTGATGGGAGTTCATGCAAGATGAACTACAATATGGAAAACATGCAGGCCATATGCAGAAGTAAGGATGACAGAACCATGATACATATGTGGGTCGTATATAGGAGTATGAAGGTCATTGAAGTCAAAACCAAGGTGTAGGAGACCATAATGGGAACATACAATAGCTTTGTAGGATGTGTCGAGTGGTATGTGCTCCCAATAAGAATTATTTATGAAGAGAGTGCAAGTGAATGGTGGGTGTACGAAGGAGTAAAATATTGGCAGAGAGGCAGGGAGAAGATCCATAGATGGTGAGGGGCCTTGGTATGGCACAATAGAGGTGGTAGGATCAAATGGTGGGGAAGAAACTATACTAAGATGGCAGATAATAGCCATGAATGACATCTCATAAAGAAAGGTGAACAACAGAGGAATGTGAAAAGCAATTGAGTATTGCGGAGTAAGCATGGTGGAGGGTATGATAGCGTTGACAATAACATGATTATGTGGTGAAGTAGAAGGGACCTTATCAACCATGTAAATGGTAGTAACTAGGTCATGCATGGGTGTTTTAGATGGGGAAGGAATCGTGGATGGAGAAGGAGGATATATAAGATTAGTGTTGATGCATAATCACAACACCCCTGAATGTCTGCAACTCGATGGGTTGAAACTCTTAGTGTGATTGCATAATATGGATATTTTACCAAAGTGTGGGACTTTTCAATCGGGAAAGCTCTCTGGATGAAGGCTGGTTCCTATTCCTCTGTTTAGATGCACACATTCAAATTATAGAGGATCTGTCCTAAAACCTACTCTAACTTGACAAGAAGATAGGGTTAAGAAGATGCAAGAAAATAAACCTAAACTAACAAAGTTGATGCAACAAAGGAATGCTGAACACCTACTTTGCCAATAAACATGAATCATAAAAATGTAATAGAACCACCATGCACAGATAACCAAAAACTACAATGAAATATTAGGTGAAGGCAATGAACAAAAGAGAGGGTTGAAATCATCCAAAGGCTTAATTTTATTTCTCCACCAATTGATACAATGCATTACAATGGCCAAGAGGCAAAAAATTGCATTACATTTTGAATGAGAGGTTTGAAACTCCACAAATTCACTTGTATAAAAGAGAAGAAAGGAGGTTGCAAAGCAAAAATGTCCAACCTTTTGAAAAATACCCATCCTTACAATATATAGGAAGAATGAGAGAATCGATAAAGAATAATCCAAATTCTATCTTTAACCAACCTAGGATGCATTAAATTCACTTACAACAATGATGGGTTCTACTGTAAAACCCATGCCTCCATGTGCCATTCATTTTTGGGCAAGAAAGGAATCCCATACCTCATTATGGTGGTAGGTGAGAAACTTGGGACTTTCAGAAAATGGCAGAATGTAATTCTTCATTTTGAATAACTCAGTCTCACCTAACTTAAGATGGGTAGAGGACCTTGTGAGATTTCCAAAAATTCCCTTCTTGCTCAAATCCGAGCTTCCAGTCAAAAGATATGGCCATCTGAAGTCGAGGTGCCATTCTGTGAAAAAAGGCCTGAGAGTTATGAAAGTCTGAAAAGCATGTAACCTCTTTGAAACCCCGAAATTTGGACTTTTGGACATTTAAACACTATTCATCTACCAATTATGCTTGAGAGTTCCGAAAGTCCAAAACCCAAAAGTCTGAAAGTCCAAAATTTCAGACTTTCGGACTTCGGAGTTTCGAACATTGAAGAGAGATTTTTGCGTTTTGGATTCAAAACTTCCAAATGTTCGAAGTCCAAAATTTCAGACATTCATATTTTAGGGTTTTGGAAATTTCCTTGTGATTTTCCATTTTACTTGCCAAAAACTCCGCAATGCCGAATTCTAAAATCCTGAAAGTCCAAAGTCTGAAATTTCAAACATTTGGACTTTGGGATTTTAGAATTTTCTTGCCTTGCCTGTGCACACTTCCCGAGGTCCCCAAAACCCTGAAAGTATGAAATTCAGACTTTTAGACTTTGGGAATTTAGACTTTGAGGGTTGATTTTCCATTTTTACGCCTGAGAGTTCCAAAATTTGGAAACCTGAAAGTTGGAAATTTCAGACTTTTGGAGTTTCAAACTTCATACATTTTTCTCCAATTTCTAACTTCATGCTCTGAGATTTTCTGAAACCTCGAAACCTAAAATTTCAAAATTTCATACTTTCACAGTTTCGGGTTTCGGAAATTACTAACCATTTTTTCCCTTGTTTTTTCTGAAATGCCGAAAAAATGCAAAGTCTAAAAACCTCGATCCTTCTCCATTTTTCTTCCATTTGAGCTCTAATCTTGTTTGACGTTTTCTTGGCCATTCCTTTTTCTGACCATTTCATTTCCATTTCAGAGATCAACTACAACTTGATCTTCGAAATTGAATGTGAGCTCGCATGACTGAAACACCATCTCCATTTCCACCTGTGCAAGGTCGTGTTTGATTGATTTTTCTTGAAGGGAAAAAATTGGAAAATAGTTTGGCGACTTGCAGGATCACCTGCCTACTAGGTGGAAAGATCAGTTTCCTTTGAAGTCTCCATTGGGCATGGAGTCATGAATGATAGCCTGATATTGATCCTTACTTTGAAACTTGAACTCGAATTCTTGCACTTGGTGATCCTGAACCTGCCCCGCTTCCTTTACTCTCAATTTTCATATGAAAATATTAGGAATGAGGTTTGTGGGAGTAGAAAATTGTGTTAACGTGGGACTTTTACCTGTCTTGAAATGGATCGTTACAAAATTCTCCTTGAGGCACATTGAACTGCATAGTGATACAAATTAGGAGAAATAAAACCTGTGCCAAAGAAATTAGGGGAATTGAAATCCTAGGCTAATATTTACAACGGTAAAACCTTTATCTTCTCTTCAGTAAAAATGTTTAAGGTTGATCCCGTTAATTGGAAGCGGAAGTTTTTCTCCATAAAATGTAGATAATTGGAAGACATTGCTACTTTTACATCCCGTGACCATGTAAGGGCCACTCCAAATGACATCAAACTTGGAATGCCTTCCTGGTTTTTCCCGATCTGCATCCCATTTCAGAACTAAGTCACCTTCCTGAAAGGTCCTTGCTCTTTCTTTCTTATTGTTGTCCCCTCAAAAATTTCCTTCATTATTTCCAAGTCTGACCCTAAATTTTTGAGTTAATTCCCTTTAAAAATGGTCTAGTTTGAGTATTTTGAAATATGACACTTCCCAAGGGCTCAAGGATTCTTTGAAACACCTCCATTAGATATGGCAAATTTCTTCCCCTTTCCAAAAAGGTAAAGAAGTTGTTCTAAATCGTTGTATTTTGCAAGATATGGCTCGACGGACTTAAGTTGTATTTTTTGTCAAGGCGGACTAGCGGGACTGAGGAGTTTTCTTTGTCACTTTTCCTTTTTAACAAAAAAGGGTAAATGGAAATGGCAGATCCATGAGCCCGAACAGAGCAGAGAAAATATTAAGATTCGAGCCCCGCAACAAATAGAATGATGCCTCGTGTCCCTGTTGACCGGTCAAAGCAGGATTTCAAGTTTTTAGTCTTCAGGGTTAAAAGTAAAAAGTTTGATGTGACCCTTGCAGCCAATCAAATTGTGCCACATCAACACAAGAGTGCGGGATGGTGGAGGATTTTGTGATTTTGAATTTTTTTCCAACAAAGGTTCAAAATGTTCTAAATGGAGCCATGACCCCGTATCCAATCAAATAACGCCATGTGTCCATGTTGAAAAATCAAAATGGGTTGGTGGAGATAAAAGTAAAAAATTACCAAAATTCCAAAAGTTATAAAACATAAAGAGTTCACCCACAGCCTCTCGAATCTCCTTCTGCCACGTGGATGGCTCAAATTAAAAGGTACAAAAGGTTGATCTAATGGCCCATATTCAAACTAGCAAAGTTTGTAACGGTTCCTGGTTTTTCCTATTGGTGTGTGTTATTTTCCACATCATTAGGCGAGTCATCTCACTTAGGTGAGATCGTAGGTCCATGTGTCATTTAGGGGTCTTTATGAGATTCTCTTATGCGTTAGTGCATTAGTGCATCAGTGCGTCATATGTGTCATTGGGAGTTACACTTCTATTATGGGAATGTAACTCCCCCTCTCTACTTGAGTTGTCATGATTGAAGCACCGAGGGTTACTTAACACCTCCTATATGTACACCCCATTTGATCTATGAGATAGAGGAGAATTTTGTGGCTTATCGAGGTTCTGCCCGTTTGTCGAATCTTTACATGCACATTCGATTGATGCTCGCTCCTCCCGAGATCTCTTCACGCTGTCGTTCACATGTCCGTTAATGTACACATCATCCCTCGTGATCCTCGCTTGCGGGTTTTAAACCCTCTTTCATGGTATCAAAGCGGATCTTGTGGATCCGTCCACTCCTCGATATTTTCCGTGCATTTTCTAGCTTCCGACGTGATATCCAGTTCTCGTTGTGTGTGTCATAATGGATATTCCGTTCGATCTCTTCTTATACTAATTTTGGGATTCATACCTCCGGTTTGCTTTCTCGTGTTCGTGGGTTTCACTTTCTTGTTTGGGTCTGTTCGTGTTCATGGGTTTTCAGGCTTTTTTGGGTTTGCATATAGTTCTAGAGCATTTTCAGGCTGCATATCTGAGTTTGAAGTTGTTGCTTGTGCAAGTTTTGAGGTTTTTGAGGGTTGTTATTATTGTCTCAGGCCTAACTCGAAGAACAAAACCTCAACATCTCCCTGAGCTCCTTTGGATCTGTGCTGTCTTCGTGCTCTCCATGTTCCTCCTTGTCTGTTACTAGATCTCTATGTTCAGGTGCCTTATCTCATTTCCATGATTGACTGCTACCCTCTGAACAATCCTCAGCCGTTTCAAACCTTTGCTCAATGGCTAGGCACCAAGTTCTCAACTCGGCTGTTTCACCTGGTTCTCCCCTCACGTGGCACGTAGCTCGACACCTCTGAACCAACACCAACTCGAATCTCTGTATGCATGTGGATATATCTTAGCCACAGTCGTTACTTGCATTTTATCTCCAACCTGATTTGAGCTCACTGCGTGTTTGATTCTAGTGTTGTTGTGTTGCTGTTGTGCTGTTGTGTTCGATTCTAGTGGGTCTTTACCACCCAACTATTTTCCACTGCATTCATTACCTTCGTTTGGAGATCTCAGGCTCGGTCTAATCCATTCAGCCCTGCTCAGTGTGGTTTTCCTACAGTGTGTTGACCTAGCCTCTCGATTCCAATTCACATGCTGCTCCTGTTCCTTGCTCACTGTGTAGCACATCTGTTCACGCCTGGCTCCGGGTTCATTCCAATGCATTTTCATTAAAGCCTGTAGTCTCACCACCTTGCAATGGTTACACGACTTGGTCAAATGACCCAAATCCTCCTGCTTGGTTATTGCTTTCACCTTGGCACGTGGTCTAGCCGTTTCACACCTGCAACACCTCAACTCGGTGGCAACCTGCAGCACCTCAACACATGGTAACCTGTTTCAGCACTGACCTATCCCCTGGACTGTGTGCTAACTGCTGCTCTACACAACAACTCGCTGCCTCTACATGACACCTCAATGTGGGCCCCCATAATCTCCCTTTTAGAATTTTTTGTAGGTTAAAACAATCTAGTTTTTAATGTTTTAAGATTAAAAACATTCTTATCATGGCATGTCATTGATTTTTGGGCTTCTCTTTTGCTTGTTTAATGTCCTTCCTTCGTGTGTCGAAGACGGAGGGTGAGGTAGGGGGTTGGCAGGAGGCTAATCCCCCCTCGCAAGAAAAAAAAACCCTACCTAAAATTTAATGCCGTTTCTAACGAGCAGTCACACGATACCCTTTACACTCGTTTCGAGCACTTTTTTAATCCGTTTGCAGTGTCTATTGGCAATTTCCATCAGTTGCGAGAATCGTAATAATGCCATAACTTTTGACTCACAACTCATTTTTGAGCACTTCCTTGGTCAAAGTTGCATTATTTCTCACACTTTACGTGATGAAATTATTAGTTTTGTAAACACACTACTTTATAAATCTCCACATTCTGGGGGGTTGACTAGCACTCTTGGGTTTTTTCACGTAGATGCATTATCAGCCGAGTCTGATGTCTTCCATTTGTGTATCTTGTATTCCGCATCATGGAGAGTTCTCTTTCCAGAATTGAGCATCATAGGATCACTTTATAGGCTTCACCACTTCTCACCGGGAGAGGGAACTATTCAGCTTGGCGTACTTCCATGGAACATTACTTCCCCCACGAGGGTCTTTTACCCTTCTTGCTTGGGCCAGTTCCTGCACCTGCTGATCATCGTCATCTCGAGGACTTTCTCAACACTTGTGACCACATATTTGGTCACATGATGATGCATGTATCTTGTTCTCTCTGGTTTCATGTGGCAGACTTAGATCCACCTGACCGTGTCTGGAGAATTCTTCAGTCCCTCTATGAAGACACTTCACATACTACTGTCATTGTTGCTGTTGCTGATTCAGTTGTATCCTCCTTTTATTTGTGTGATGGAAGTTATGTTGACATAGAATCATTTGGTTCTACTTCTGATGACGAGGATTTTGCACCCAGTTCTAATGCAGAGAGCATTATATAGGACTTCTCTCCTCTTTAGTGTTTTC
This sequence comes from Taxus chinensis, assembly GCA_019776745.2. NCBI lineage: Eukaryota > Viridiplantae > Streptophyta > Pinopsida > Cupressales > Taxaceae > Taxus > Taxus chinensis. Next base: position 624,950,216 of record CM034151.1, read on the forward strand.
ATCCCTCCCGTCTCATCAGATATTGAGCAGTCTCATACTCAATCTCACACCATCATTACACCAGCCTCATTTCAACTTCCAGTGTGTGAGGCCCCTTCCACTCCTCTACCTTTATTGGATGACTCATACCTATCTGACATCACTCTTCTATTTGTTGAGCCCCATCTTTGGGACGAGTATTTTCCCGACCTTTGTCATATTTTTGAAGATTCTACTTGTGATGCTCTATAAGTTCCTCATCCATCTACACGTATTTCAGAGGAGTTCATCACTCTATTATTGGGAGTGCCCCTTCCGGGAATCATGTCACTTCCATATTTCCGGAGACTTTAATTGATACACCCTCAGCTGTGGATCCCTTTTCTATTGTGGAGGATGTTTTGTTCCCTTCACATCACTTGGACATCCTTTCTACGGGTGTTCCTCTTTTTCACTCTGACAGTTCTACACACATGGCATTACCTTCAGTTCCTTGGCACTCATTTGCTAGACCTATGTCACACTTCTGTGGACCAGACTCAGAGTTCTTCATGCTACTGCCTTCAGTTTCCTTCATGGAGTGGGCGGACTTCCAGCACGTCATTTCTTTCCTTCCTAAGGGTAGGCACACAGTTCATTGCGGGTGGCTCTTCTTCAGTCCAGAGGTAGAGGATCTCATCATCGACATTCTTCTGGGAGACTTCCTAGAGCTGCAGAGTTCAGATCCATCCATGTCATCTTCTGCATTCCTCTTGTCTCCCTCTTCTTCTCTCTTCTTCTTCTTTCCGAGAGATTTCCCTTTTGTACATGGCCGGGACCCATATTTGGCATCTTTCTTAGATTAGAGAGTGTGTTTTTATCTTCTCATGGATGTTTTTCCCACTGGATTTTCTTTCATTGCTTGGGATCTTTTTCTTGTACGTGGGTACCTCATCAGGCTTTGTTCCGGGACCCATTTCTCATTTCTGACTTGCCGCTTCATCCTAAGTTACGATGAAGGGGGGTGTTGGTGTGTGTTATTTTCCACATCATTAGGTGAGTCATCTCACTTAGGTGATATCGTAGGACCATGTGTCATTTAGGGGTCATTATGATATTCTCTTACACGTCAGTGCATCAGTGCATCAGTGCGTCAGTGCATCATATGCGTCATTGGGAGTTATACTTCTATTCTAGGAATGTAACTCCCCCTCTCTACTCAATTTGTCATGATTGCAACACTGGGGGTTACTCAACACCTCCTATATGTACACCCCATTTGATCTATGAGATAAAGGAGAGTTTTGTGGCTTATCGAGGTTCTGCCCATTTTTCGAATCTTTGTATGCACATTCGGTTGATGCTCACTCCTCCTGAGATCTCTTCATGCTGTCGTTCACACGTCTATTGATGTGCACATCGTCCCTTGTGATCCTCTCTTGTAAGTTTTAAACCCTCTTTCATTTCCCCACCATGGCCATTTTTTTGCAAATGAAGAATCCGAAACGGCGTGAAATGATAAAATCTATTTGTAACTACTTCTTGGATGCTAGGGGAAGTTGTAACCACCTCGTGTGGGCTATTTGATGTTTTCTAAAATTTATTGTATGGATTGGAAACTGAATTTGGAGACTTTAAATGTATTTCATGAATAAAGGACAAATACGAGAGTCAATCTTCTTCCATTATCCTCTTTCTTCAATTTTCTTCTATTTCCCTTCATTGTACAAGTTTTCTACTTCATCCACAATAAGAAAAGATGAATTTTATGCCCCTTTGATAGAGGAATCGATTGGTACTTGGTGACCAATGCGTTTTTATTCAGTCTTATAGCTTTGGTTTGTGATTTTGTATTATTCTTCAAATTTAATGCATGTTATGAACTTTCTGGTCAATGTATGTAGGCATCTGATATCATACCTTCATATTTGATCTCCTTTCCTTCTTTCCCACTCTCAGATCAAGTTGTGTCCTAGCAAGAAATTGCAGGCTTTGTCATAGGGTCAGTGGAGTGCCCCTATGGATCTCTGGTTGAAAAACCACCATAGACTCCACCTATTCTACATGTATAATATGAAAGATACACCATTATAAGTAGAGGGACTTAGATTCCCATAGTTTTTTTTTCGGAAAACCATAAATTTTTCCCCAAGAAAAAATTCCAAGACAACAATTTTGATGCCCACTATGGGGTAGATTTTATAGCATCTGCACCCTAAAAGTGACCACAAGGTCATATAATATCATTAGAGTTTATTGAAAATTTTGAAGTTTCTTGTGATCCACATGGATACAAGTCATGGCTATTCAAGTGAACCCTCCTGTTGAGAGACCTACCTTGCTCTTTCACATTTAAGAAGATATCACTTCAGACCTAAGGGAGGCTATTTGGTACAACAGGCAGAGCGTAAATCATTGCTACATCGCCTCAAGAATCTTGGACCAAGAAGAAGAACTTTCCTGTGAGTTGGAGGAGCAATGAAAAATCTTGGCACCTCAGAGAAGACAATAAGTCTTCAAGCTGGCTGATAGAAGGTATACTCGGTAGTTGAGACAAGGAGGATTTGTTGATCCTAATTTTTATGAGCTTAAGAGAGAAGAACAAGAAGTAGAAGAAGAGGAAGAGGAGAGAGTTCAATTTGAAAGAGAAGAAGTGATTAGGGCTCAACTTGAAGAGATTGAAAGACTTCAAGTAGAGGCAGAAGAAAGAGCAGCAATAGCCCTAGCTGAGCAAGAAGGCAGAAACATAAACAGAATGGATGATAATGAACGTGAAGCATGCAGACCCAATGTACCATGGGGAAGAAATACTGGTCCACTTGCTCTCCCACGCATACTCCATGATCTGCTAAGAGGCTCAAGAAATATTTTCCCCAAATTCAAAGGAGATGGCTCACAACTCCCTAAAGAACATGTAGTAGCCTTCATCACTTCTTGTGGTGTGTTAGGTTTTGAGGATGAAGACCTGTCAGTTAGGATTTTTGTGGAATCACTCCAAGAGAAAGTTGCTGAGTGGTTCTACATGATTCCCCCAAGATCTGTCACTGGTTGGGATGACATAAGAAGTGCATTTGAACATAGGTTCCAGAGAACTGAAGATTTCCAAGATCTGTTGGTTTAATTGGTTCAGATGAAGAAAGAATTATCTGAGTCCATGAGAGATTTTATTGCAAGGTTTGATAGATTGACAAGAAGAATATCAGAAGATGTAATTCCTCTTGAAAATAACTTAAGGAGGTTCTTCATCAGTGCCTTGCCATTAGAAGTTGGTTTCTTCCTTAGAAGAGACCAACCAAGAACATTGAGGTAAGCTCATGACTCTGCAATTGAAACCGATGATGATCTAATCCTTTCTGGAAAGGTGAAAGGCCCAAATGGGAAGTAAAAAGGTTGAGTTCTAGTTCAGTCACAACAGACCCAATGTTTCAAAAAGTGGCAAATGATCTAGCTGCCTTGAAGAAGCAACTGTCACAAATTATAATGAGGAATGCTCCAAGAAGATCAAATTTCCATGATAGGCAAAGGATTGCACCACCTCCTTGCTAGCTTGCTCTTGAAGCACCACCAGTCAATACTGCCTGTGATACCATAGAGATAAGAGATGAAGCTGAAGTTGATGAGCTTGAAGGAGATGATGAAGAAAACTATGAAATATACCCAAAATTTTAGGAAGTTGACATGCACAATGGCCTATTTGAATTCATTGATGATGATGAAGAAGAAAATGAGGAAACACCAAGTTTCTTATGTGTTGTTTTCACCCGAGCAAGGTCCAAGAAAAATGCTTCATCTTCAGTGGCTGCAAAGGAGAAGAAGGCCAAAGAAGTTTCCACTTCAGAGGTCACATAGAAGAGGATAATCAACAAAGGTTCTCAATTGCCACCCTACATGGATTCTGCTAAAGAAAAACCAGACCTGGGTGTTGCCAAGGACCATTCTGTTATACCAAGTAAGTCTTTTGTTTCCTCTTCTAGTTCTCAAATTGTTAAGATCACATCCCCTTCCATTGGGGTCTCTGCAAAAACACCCACAGTCCATCCAAAGGTTATACCTTCACCTTCTGCTAAATTGACTGGTTCACCTTTAGGAGAGAATCTACCATCCAAAGCATCCAAGGTTCCTTCAGATCCCTTGCCATGTCAATCTTCCTCCACTTCAGGAATTGCCTCTTCATCCACCATTTCCCGATTTGATTTTTTGGAGCATGCAAGAAAAACCAAAGTCTAACTCTCAGAGTTAGAGTACTTGCAAAAACACCCTGCCCAATTTAACAAATTCATTAATGCAGTTCGGGGTAGTAGCTCTATATCCTTGAGTTCCACTTCTAAAGGACTTCTTCCAACACCATCCACACCTCCATCTCAAAATACGTTAGCTCTCAGTGCTTCCAAAATAGCTAGGGTTGAGCCTTTCTATTTGTCCCTCCTCATAAATGGCTTTGAGTTAAACAATTGTATCATTGATTTTGGAGCCTCTGATAATGTAATGCCACTCAAAGTTGTAAATCCCCTTGTCTTAACCTTGACTAGAGTAAATGGAGCATGTTATTTAATGGAATCAAAACAAGTGCCCTTGATTGGAAGAATCAAGGATGCACAAGTAGCTCTAGATAACTTCCTTGATAAAAAAGTACTCGTAACTATTATAGTGGCAGACATCCCAACATATTTTGGCATGCTTCTAAGTAGAAGATTTTGTAGAGACCTAGGTGGATAAATTAAAATGGATTTTTCATCTGCTACTATTCTTGTAAAATGTGAAATGAAGAGGTTACTTCCCGTAAGAAAGATGAAATTCACGGTAAAGACGTCTGATGATCCAAGATCCAACATCCTTCTTCAAAATTTTGAGTTAGGAAATTACTTCCTCACATCACAAAAATATGAAAACTTTCCACTTCTCATGGAGGAAGAAGAAGATCAGATCTGGACAATGGAATATGATGGCAACCATTCAAGGGTAGGCTCAGGAGCTGGTGTTGTTTTATATTCCCCTTCCAAGGAAATGCATCCTTTTGCTTACAAACTGCAGTTTAATAACACAACTAATACAATAGAATATGAAGTCCTTATTTTGGGCATGAGTGTTGTAGAGGACATGGGAATCAAGAATCTGAGATTCCTTGGTGATACAAAGATGATAGTAAAGAAAATTCACCAACAATATCAAGTGAAGAACCCAAGGCTCAGACATTACAAAAATCTGGTTTGGGATTACATTGAATCCTTTGATGCATTCTCTATTGAAGCCATTCCAAGGGCACAAAATGAAAGGGCTGATTCTCTTGCAATGTTAGCCTCCTTATTGACACCTCATCCTTCTTTTGACAAAGACTAAGTAACCATTGAAATAGTTTTTAGACCTAGTGTACCTGATAATGCAAATCATTGGTAGGTCTTTAATGATGACTGTCAAATTTTTTCCTTCCTAGAGAAAAGAGACAACTTCAATAACATCTTCTTTGAAGGAAGTGCCCATCCTCATAGGGAAGCTATTGCTGAAGAAGAAACTGATGGCATTGAAGAATTTGATGATGAGGGCATGATCAGACTAAAAGCCAACAAAATTCCTGAAGGCTTAGTCTCTTTGGAAGATCTGTTTGACAAACATGACATATTATTTCAAGAGAAGGAAAATCTATCTTCTTGGTGTCCATATGATTTTGAAAAAGAAAACATTGGTACTTTTGAAGATCCAAGAATGGTCAACATTGGAAAATGTTGTTCACCTGAAGAGAAGAGAATGTTTGTTACTCTGATCAAGAAACACTCCAATGTTTTGGCTTACTCCTATGAAGAACTCAAATCTTTCCAATGAAAGGAAATACACCATTCCATTCCTTTGAAATAAGGTGTTAAGCCCTTCAGGAAAAATAAAAGGCCCTATAACCCAAAGATTGCTGATATCATTAAGGAAGAAGTAACCAAGATGCTGAATGCTAGAATCATTTTTCCCATTTACCACTCAACATGGGTGGAAAACATTGTGCCAGTGAGGAAGAAGAATGGCAAGATAAGGATGTGTGTTGACTTCCAAAATTTGAATCAAGCCTCACTCAAATAAAAATACCCTCTACCAATCATGGATCACATTTTGCAAGCATTCACTGGATCTGAGATGCTCTCGCTACTTGATGGTTTTTTAAGGTACAACCAAATCAAAGTGATAGAGGAAGATTGTAGCAAAACAACATTCACCACTCCTTGGGGTAATTTTGCATATAGCAGGATGCCTTTTGGCTTAATCAATGCATGAGCCACATTCAAAAGAACAATGGACTTGACCTTCAAATATCTGAAGCATTGCATTGTCATATACATCAATGACCTCACAATATTTTTAATAAAAAGAGAGGAGCACATATGTCATTTGGATCAAGTTCTTGCAAGATGTAGGAAACATGACATATCATTGAATCCTAAGAAATGCATCTTTGGAGTCACAGAGGGCAAGTTGTTGGGGAACATCGTGAACAAGCATGGAGCACACATCGACCCCGAAAGAGTAAGAGCTATTCAAACACTATCTCTACCAACAAGCAAGAAAGGAGTTCACTCATTTTTTGGGAAGGTAAACTTTCTTCACCGCTTTGTCCCTGAGTTTGCTGAAATAACAAAGCACATCACCTCCACGATGAATCCTCAAGCAAGTTTCAAATAGAGCCATGAAGTGAAAACTACATTTGAAGAGATCAAGAGAGCCATTGCCAAAGCTCCAACTCTTGTATCTCCAGATTTCAATAAATAATTCATTATGTATTGCTATGCATATGAGCACACTCTCTCTACTTTCCTCGTTCAGAAAAATGATGAAGGTTTGGAAGCACCTATTGCTTTCATGAGCTATCCTTTGAAGAAGCATGAGCTTAACTATAGTCATTTGGAAAAACACACATTTTTAGTGGTTAATGCCGTGAAGAAATTTAGGTGAACTACATCCTTAATTCTCATACTGTGGTGATGGTCACTGGAAGTGCAAACAAATCCATTTTAACACAACAAGACCCTGGAGCCAAAAGAGGAAATTGGATTGTAAAAAATAGAGAATATGACCTGGAGATTAGAACCTCTAACCTAGTAAGAGGAAATTGTATGTGCAAGTTGATTGCTGAAGATGAAACGTTCAAAACTCAGCCTGGAGAAAAAGATGACATTTGATCAAATTTCCCAGAATACTAGCTGCAAGTTATCTTCGTAACCAATACTGATGAGTGGTATGCAAATATTGCCTTCCTGCTCACTTATGGAGAACATCCCTCTCATTTGGACTACAAGCAAAGAAGGACTCTCAAGCTAAAGGCAGCCAAGTACGTGATCTGGAATCATGCACTTTACAAGAAAGTTATGGATGGTTGTTTCCTTTGATGTGTTAATAAAGAGCAACAAGAAAAATTTCTTAAGGCCTATCACGATTAAGTATGTGGTGGACACTTCTCAGCAATGGTGACTGCCCACAAGATTCTTAGAGGTAGGTATTATTGGCCTTCTCTTTTTGCTGATACTCAGAGTTGGGTTTCCAAATGCAAAGCATGCCAAGAATTTTTTGGAAAACCACACTTGGCTGCATTACCACTCAGGGCTGTGATCATTGAAGAACCATTTCAAAAATGGGGGTTGGACTTCATTGGCATTTTGAATCCACATTTGAGTGCTGGGCATACTTATGTCCTCACTGCCATAGATTACTTCACCAAATGGGTGGAAGCCATTCCAACCAAACAAGCTAATTCTAAAGTAGTATGTAGTTTCATTAAAGAATACATCATCATCCGTTTATGAGTTCCTCAAAAGATTGTTGTAGATAATGCCAGTTATTTCTCTGCAAGAGAGTTGATAGAATTCTGTTATGGTTTTATAATCTCTTTAGCACATTCTTCAGACTACTATATCCATAAGGAAATGGTCAAGCTGAGTCAAGTAACAAAAACATTGTGACCATTGTTCAAAATCTTGTTGATGAGAATCAAAAGAATTGGCACAAGAGATTGTATGATGCATTGTGGGATGATAGGATCACTCCCAAGAAGGCCATAGGTACATCACCTTTTCAGCTGTTGTATGGATTTGAAGTAGATATCCCCATCATAATTGAAATTCCATCTCTCAAACTACTTCAATCAGTGGATGATAGCCAATACAAAAACTCCATTGACAAAAGGATCCTCTTTCTTGAGAAGGTGGAAGAAAGCAGATCATAGGTGGTTGATAAAATTAAAGAACATCAGCTGAAAGGGAAGAAAATATTTGACAAAAGGACCAAGGCAAGAAATTTCAGAGTTGGAGATTTTGTCCTACTTTGGGACAAGAGAAGAGAACCAAAGGGCATTCATGGAAATTTTGATTCTTTGTCGTTAGGCCCATTTTGAATTCATGGAACCTGTGGCGAGAATGTTTTTCTCTTATCATACTTAGATGGAACTCTATTAGGATTGCATAGGAGTGGGCAATGTTTGAAGCTATATCATTAGTGAAAGTGATATTTCCCTCACCTTGTAACATATTTTTTATTTTTCCCCTTTTCTGTTGTGTGTTTTTGTTTTTCCCTTTCTATTTTGGTGTGTTTTTTATTTGTGTGTCCTCTTCTTCCTTCTTTCTTTCCTTGGAAGTTGTACATGACTCTGCAAGGCTGAATGGATAAGGCACATGTCAACATTATATGTTTTAAAACTTGAGATTCTGGATCCTCATGTCATGTTTTCTCCCTGTTAAATCCATGTCATGTCCCCAAGCTAGAGCCATTGTTGTCCCGTAAAAAATTTCCTTTATTATTTCCAAGTTTGATCCTCAATTTTTGAGTTAATCCACTTTGAAAATGGTCTAGTCTAAGTATTTTGAAATATGGTACTTCCCAAAGGCTCAAGGATTCTTGGAAACACATCCATCAGATGGGAAATTTCTTCCCCTTTCCAAAAAGGTAAAGAACTTGAACTATAACTCGTTGTATTTTGCAAGATATGGCTTGGCGAACTTAAGTTGTATTTTTTGCCAAGGTGGATTGATGGGGTTGAGGAGTTTTCTTTGTCACTTTTCCTTTTCAGCAAAAAAGGGTAAATGGAAATGGTAGATCCATGATCCTAAGTGGAGCAGAGAAAATATTAAGGTTCAATCCCCGCAACCAATAGAATGATGCCAAGTGTCCTTGTTGACCGGTCAAAGTAGGATTTCAAGTTTTTAGCCTTTGGGGTTAAAAGTAAAAAGTTTGATGTGACACCCGCAACCAATCAAATTGTGCCACGTTAATAGGGGAGTGCGGGCTATTGGAGGATTTTGTGATTTTGAAATTTTTTCCAACAAAGGTTTAAAATGTTCTAAATGGAGCCATAACCCCGTATCCAATCAAATAATGCCACGTGTCCACGTTGAAAATTCAAAATGGGCCGGTGGAGATAAAAGTAAAAAATTACAAAAATTCTAAAAGTTATAAAACGTAAAGAGCTCACCCGCAGCCGATCGAATCTCCTTCTGCCACATGGATGGATCAAATTGAAAGGAACAAAAGGTTGATCTAACGAACCATATTCAAACTGGAAAAGTTTGTAACTGTTCCTGGTTTTTCCCCACCATGGCCATTTTTCTGCAAATGAAGAATCTAAAATGGTGTGAAATGATCAAATGTATTTGTAACTGCTTCTTGGACGTCAGGGGAATTTGTAACCACCTCATGTGGGCTATTTAATGTTCTCTAAAAGTCATTGTATGGGTTGGAAACCGAATTTGGAGACTTTAAATGTATTTCACAAATAAAGGACAAATACGAGAGTTAATATTCTTCCATTCTCCTCTTTCTACAATTTTCTTCTATTTCCCTTCATTGTACGAGTTTTCTACTTCCGTTGTAATAAGAAAAGATGGATTTTATGTCCCTTTGACAGAGTAATCGATTGGTATGTTGTGACCAATGCGTTTTTATTCAATCTTGTAGCTCTGGTTTATGAATTTGTATTCTTCTTCCAATTTAGTGCATGTTATGAAATTTCTAGTCAATGTATGTAGGCATCTGATATCCTACCTTCATCTTTGATCTCCTTACCTTATTTCCCACTCTCTTTCCCACTCTCAGACCAATTTCTATCCTAGCAAGAAATTGTAGGCTTTTCCATAGGGTCAGTGGAGTGCCCCTATGGATCTATGGTTGAAAAACCACCATTCAATCCACCTGTTTTACATGCATAATATGATAGATGCATCATTATAAGTAGAGGGAATTAGATTCCCATAGTGTTGTTTTGGAAAACCACAAATTTTTGCCCATAACAAATTTCCAAGTCAACACTTATCAAACCATATTTTGAATAAGGATTGATCTTTCTCCATTGTTTGAATTGCATGTTCTTTGATTTCTTCCAATTCCGTCAGATTTGCATACTTGGCCTCCATTCGTTTGAACTCAGAAAACTCCAACTACTTCACGAGCTCCAATGTAGGTAGTTCTAATGATATAGGAAACACTTCCTATTTCCCGTAGACCAGCTTGTAAGGGGAATTACATGTTGACCTATTTGGTGTGATCCTGTCAGCCAACAAGGCTGACTTTAGCTTAGTATTCCATATCCTTTGGTTTTCATCCAGAGTCCTTCTAATGATTCTTAGAAAATTCTTGTTTGTGGACTCTTCCTACCCATTACCCTACAGTTAATAGTTTGAAGAGGTTCTCAAGTAGATCTTGTTCTTGATATCTCATTCTATGATCTTGGAACCTATGAATGCCAATGCATTGTCTAATATGATAGTGGTTGGTACTCTGAACCTTGTCATTATCCCTTCATAGAAGTCTAGTATGCTAGAATCATTTGCTTCTTTGAGTGCTACCACCTCAGTCAACTTGGTGAATTAATATGTTGCTGTGAGTATCCACTTGTGGCCTTGGATTTAATTTGGATTGATGACTCCAATGAAGTCCAATCCCCATTGTATGAATGACTGGTCAACTGAAATTAGGTGTAATGGAAGTGTTGCTATTCTTTCCTTTCCTGTGAAGAATGCACATTTTTTGCACTTTTTGATCCATGTATAGCAATCACTGAACATTGTGGGCCAATAGTAACCTGCCTTCATTATCTTGAGAGATGTTACCTATGGAGAAAAATGACCTCCAACTTCTCCATCATGAAACTCCTATAACACCACCTCAATTTGACCTATCTCAATGCATCTCAACAAAACACCATTTATGTCCCTTTTGAACAAAACACCTTTAACAAGAACATATGCAATGGATTGTAATCTAAAGTATCTCCTCTTTTCTTTGCTCATTTCTGGAGGGCATAGGTCTATTTGTAGGAAGTGTATCATATTTTGAGTCCAACAAGGGATATGAACATTATCAATTGCTTTCTCTTGATCATCTTGCAGTACAAAGACAACTTCATTTTCATTGCTTGCACCAGCTTTTTGACTCGAGGATAGCTATTCACATAAGCCCTTTCCACGAAACATATTAGTGACCTTAATTTCAATTTCATATTCCATGACACGAGTGATCCATCCTACATGTTTCTCTTTTAGAATTATTCAAAAGGAAGTCCTTGAATCCTGTATGAGAGACCAGTAATTAGATCTTGTTGTTTGAGACTAGGAGCTTGAGTTTCTTTAAGCTCCAGATCACTGCAAGGAAATGCTTCTTGATGAAAGAGTACCTAGTTTCATAGTCCTCCAAACTTTGAATGAAGAAGGAAATTGGATGTTAAGATCCCTCTTTGTTTTGTTGTACTAGGATTGCAGAAATAGTTTCCCCACCACCGAAGGTATAAAGCATGAAGTCCTTAGAGAAGTCTAGATTAACAAGAGTTTGAGCTTGAGATATAGCCTCTTTGATAGCCTCAAAACTTGCTTTACCCTCATCTATCCACCTAAATGCCATGCTCTTCTTTAACATCAGTGTTATTGGCTTTACCCGAGATGCAAAGTTTGGAACAAACCTACGGATAAAATATATCCTTCCTAAGAGGCTTTGAATAGATTTATTATGGATTGGCAAGGGAAATGCTCTAATTTCTTCAACTCTCTCTGGGTCAATCATCAATCCTTCCTTTGACACAATATGTCCGAGGAGTTTTCCTTTATGAGCTAGGGATATGCATTTTTTCGGGTTTAAAGAAAATTTGAATCTCTGGCATCTTTGAAATACCTATCTCAGATGAAAGAGATTATCTAGTGTATTTTTAGAGAACACTGTGATGTTGTCAAGATATATCAGTACTATTTTATTGATCAACCCCTTAAATGCAATATTTGTTTCCCTTTGGAAAGTGGCTCTAGCATTTGATAGTCTAAATGGCATCTTCTTGTAGGCATAGGTGCCTCACTTGGTGGTGAAAGTTTTCTTGAACTGATCATCTTCTTTCACCATTATCTGATTGTATCCTGAATAGCCATCGAGGAGGGAGAATCTCTCTAAACTAGATACCACTTGCAAGATTTGTTCCATTGAAGGGAGTGGATAGTGTTCTTTGAGAGATGCCTTGTTCAAGTCTTAGAAGTCCTCGCACAACCTTATTTATCCATTCTTCTTCCTGATTGGTACCAAGTTTGCAACCCAGCTTGAATGCTTGATTGGGAATATAATGCTTGCCTCTAATATCTTGTTCAACTCTTTCTTCATCAGAGGCTCAATGTGAGGTTTGATTGGTATTTTTGTCTGCATGATGGGATTAGCATCTGGATCAAGTTCTATTGTATGTTGTGCCAGATTTGGATTGAACCCTCGTAGGTCTTCATAGCTCCAATCGAAAACATTTGGAAATTATTGTATCAATTTTTTCTTGATTAAATTCCTTTCCATCTACACTTTCATCAAGATTTAATCTTGTTGTTATGCTCTTATGACCTCTAGTTTGACACCATCCTTGTTAAACTATACATGTTTATCCTTTTCACATCTTTGGTTTAACAATCCATATTTTTAAATTCTAGACATCGTCATCATCCCATTTCTAATCACTCAAATTGATTTACAATTGGGTATTTATCCTATCATTGCTAAAATCATCTTTCCATTTAGCAATCTATTTGTTATAGGTAGAGTACATTCAAATCTCTATCCTCGCTCCTCCATTCCACGGGGGGTTCATTTGCTAGGCAATATCGTAACATGTGAGTTTATATTGAGGTAATTAAAATTAATAAAATTAAAGTCAATATACTGGTAGAAAATGAAGGGGTGAAAGGGTTTAATTTATTAATATTTTGAATTAGGTATTAGGGGTAGGTTACAGAGGGTGTGTCAACAGGAATGGGAAGTTTAATTTTAAAATAATACTAAAATATTTGAACCTTAATTTTTAAAAATAAATACCTTAAAATTGTAATTTAAGGAGTGTGGTCATAAAGAAAAATTATAATGTATTTTTTGAATAAAGAAATCTAAATTAAGATATTCTTAACCAAGAAATAATAAGATTGTAAAAAACTATGCGTTGAGTATGCTTTTCAAAACAAGTGATACTATTTCACCATCCTAATTATTTAAAGAACTATTGATAAATGATTAGAGCTTAATATTTATAAGATAGATTAGTTATAGGTCTTGAATGGCTTCAAACCATCTTTGGAGAGAAAATACATATTAAAAAATATTGAAGTGAGAGATATGATATATTTTTTGTTTAATATATTAGGGTAGGAATAAAAAAAGGTAAATAAATTTGTCATGGAAAAATGGGTAAGTAAGGTACTTGGAAAAAATAGGGGTTATTTTCATTGTAATAATATAACATGAGGGGGTATTATCAATTGAATAATTAGAGGTAGAAACTAGAATTAAGGGTATTCTTTAATACCCTTCGAACGCAGGTGCTATACCATACTTTTACTAAGTGAATCCCCCGTGCTGGAACTGCTGTCCTTACAATCACATGGATGTGTGGTTACGTTTTGCCTCTTTTGATGTTATCCACCACATCAAAAGTTGCTCTAACTGCTGTGATCTTATCTGCAGCTTCATTCTTCTTCCTGGATATGGACACAATGTTGAAGGATTTAAAATCCTCAATTAGGTCCCATACCTTGTTTTTGTAGCTCCTAAGTAGGTCATTCTTTGCAGCATGTTATCTTTTGACTTGATAGATGATTAGCACGCTCTCCCCAAATACCTACAAATTCTTTATGACCCTTTTCCTAGCCTAATGAAATCAATGAATCAACGCCTTGTATTCAACTATGTTGTTTGAATAGGTAAACTGAAAATGAAAAGATGAATAACACTTGATTGTCTGTGGTGAAACCAACATTGCACCACCTCCAGCACCTTGTTTACTTCTTTAACCATCAAAAAATAGTTTCCAAACTTTGTTTTCATCCTTATTTTCTAGCTTGGTGATATTAGGAATGGGCGAATTTTCTTCGTGCACACAATACACACCCATTTAAGATTCTTCAATTTCCTTGTATGGATCAAATGCATGCCTTTTGTTTTCCCATTTGTACAAAGTCTAATATATAATTCCATCGACCTTAGTACCTGTTTCTAGATCATTTGAACACTCTTCTTAATAAAATTCCAAACAATTTTTATTGATAGGACTTGGCACATGAGGCTCAATGTGAACGTTTGTAATTGGTTCTCATCTGATGGTCACATTGGCTCTATACCTCGTCCTGAAAATCATGTGTGACCAATATACAGATAGATACCCACCAATTTTTACGGTGAATTCCCTTGACAAACATAGTGCAAAGAGTGGTGGAAGGTCAATTACACACACATCTTACAGGACCCTTAAATTTGGGCAAGCATGAAGTGTAAGACTTAACCCTTAGATGACTCCAACTATTCCCATTATCGTTACATCTAGTTGCACCACTCCTTTCAACATTGGCTCATACTTTAGAACCAACTGATCTGCTATTTTCTTCGGCATCACTGAAGTACTTGCCCCCAAATCGATCATGTAGTTATGTACCAAGTGGTTCCCGATGATCAATGAAACATAGAATGGTGGAGGATTCAAATTATTTCTTGGTTGATCACCACCCTGTTGTACTGAATTAGTGAGAACTTTCTCCTGTCGTTGGTCTTATCCGTATGAGGTAGACCAATTAGCTATTGTAGCTTGCAAAAAATCTCGTTGTCCTGGGATTGCCAGTGACTCCCACATGGAAATGTTCACATGTGTTTTCTTCATTTGATCAATGATGTTAAAAGGGGATGAATTATCCTTCTGTTTCCCTTTACTCAGCATAACCTTTTCTAGATCTTAAATAGGCACATGTGATGATATAACGGGTTCCTTAGGATAATTTTGTACATTCGGGGGTACATTTGGTCTACTAACTCCTTTTTATATGGGAGTGGGATGAGAAACAACTAGATTAGATGGTTGTCCCTCCTTTATGTGCCTCTTCCTTGACTGTGTATTGGAAGCCACACCTTGAAAAGGTGGTTGGTTAATTCCACAGAAGTCATTCGTTTGCAAATTAACCAATATGGCTTCTATTGGAGGTGCCTCTTGTTGGGTTTCTTGCTGCTGATTTCCTTCTTGAATTGGTTCTTGAGACACACCAATGGTTTGTACCATTAGAGCCTGATTTAGTGCACCATTGAAACATGTTGATTGGCTGTGAGGGAGATTGTAGGGGTAACACTATTCATACTCCTGTGCCATGTTGTTTTGTGTTGGAACCAAGGCTTTTGATGTTGAAGCTACGTTTGGATCATATGGTCGGAATGGCCTGACAACTTGAGGTTGTTTCTTGTTCAAATTTTTATTTACATCTTGATTTGGTGGTCTATTTTGCTGGTATGGGGGGCCTAGCTTGATACTGAGCTTGATGCTGATACAACCTATAACTCTAAGCTTGTTATCTCTTGATAGTCACTAGATCATTTCATAGGTTATGTAATTAATTAACGACCTCCTGCAACTCTTTTGAAGTGTTAGAAGAAGTAGAATCCTCAGTGTTACTTTGATTCCTGGGGGGTGGGATGGGAGTCAATTTTGGTGTTTGACTAGTTGTAGGAGCTCCCATGTCCGGATAGAGAGGCATTGGTGGCCTTGGTGCTAGCTTACTAGCTTGAATCAAGCAGATCTAATAGCAATATTATAGGTTGTGGGTAAGGTTATACCTCCCATTGATTATATCATCATGGCTATATCTGAATTTATACCCTTCAAGAAGTAGAGGAATTCTCCTTCAGCAGATGGTCTCATAACAAGAAAAATTCTATCCCATGTCCTTTGGAAACGGAAATTAAAATTTGTCATTTGCTTATTAGGAGCCCTCTTGATTGTTGTCAATTGTTCCAATAAAGACAAATTATATCCATTTTCCCCAAATTGATTGTGGAGGGATGTGTAAAAATAGTCCCAATTCTAGATAAGCACTGATGTTAAGCTCCTAAACCATTGCAAAACTTTACCTTTAAAAGATGAAGCTAACAACTTGACCGCAATATCCATTTAATTGATTTCATGAATTGCACAGACATTGGTGATATCCTAGATGTGGTCAATAGGAGTAATATGATTTTCCACTGTGAAATAGGGAATGTTCTTCAGTTCTATAATCGGGACCTGATTCTGAGCATTTAGGGAAAGTGGACTACTTCCTATGAAGTTGACATACGGATTGGGCTGTGCCATCTTGATTGGTCAAAGAACTCTCGTTCATTGGAGAAAATTTCTACCAGGTGGAGGTGTAGACAAAGTCTGTTTAGGTGAATACAATGATCTTTGTGGTCTTCTTCCTCTCCTTCCTCTTCCTGATGACAATTACAAATAAATAAATAGTCCCTCTTCTCAAGTTTCAGACCTGGTTTGAATTCTTCTCATGTCCTTGGGTGACCTGTGATGCTACACCACTGAAATATATCCCCTCGAAGTCACTAGATGTGTTGGGGAATGAGCCTCAAAGGATGGATTTTTCCAAGCTACACACGAAACTTGACAAAAAATAAATAAAAATGAAACTTTGAAGGACCTGTATTTTTTATGTTCTAGATTTTGAAATTTATTTTGAAATGATAGTCCTGAAAACTTGAAAATGCAAGACCTCCAATTTTTTGAAAACCTAAAATTCAAAAAGTTCTAAAATCCCAAAATCGTGAAATCCTGAGATGTCCAAAATCTTGAAATCCCAAAACCTGAAATTCAAAAAACTCCAAAATTTTGAAAATCAAAATTTAAAAAAACTAAAAATACACTTTTGAAGATTATCCCCTGATTTATCAATTGGAGAAATTTGGACTTGTTTTGAGCAAGTTATGCCCCTAAAAATTGATTTTGGAGTTCATCTTGTGGGGTGAAATGTCTGAAATTGGAGAACTAGCAATTTCTAAGTCCAAATTTCTTGAAAAAACCTTAAAATCTTGTAGAATAACCTCTTGGTCCCACCGGGCATGCCAAAACTGTTGATGCATAATCACAACAACCTTGAATGTCTGCAACTTGATGGATTGAAAATATCAGTGTGATTGTATAACATGGAGTTTTTCCCAAAGTGTGGGACTTTGCAATCGGGAAATCTCTCATGATGAATGCCGATTCCTATTCCTCTATTTAAATGCACACATTCAAATTGTAGAGGATCTGTCCTAAAACCTATTCTAACTTGCCAAGGAGATAGAGTTAAGAAGATGCAAGAAAATAAACTTAAAATAACAAATGTGATGCACCAAAGGAATGCTGAACACCTTCTTTTCCAATAAACACAAACCATAAAAATGTAACACAACCACCATGCATAGATAACCAAAAACTACAATGAAAGATCAAATGAAGGCGATGAACAAAAAAGAGGGTTGAAATCATCCACAGACTTAATTTTATTGCTCCACCAATTGATACAGTGCATTACAATGCCCAAGAGGCACAAAATTGCATTACAGTTTGAATGGGAAGTTTGAAACTCCACAAATTCTCTTGTAGAAAAGAGAAGAAAGGAGGGTGCAAAGCAAAAATGTCCAACCTTTTGAAAAATTCCCCTCCTTAGAAAATATATGAAGAATGAGAGAGGGAGAAAGAAGAATCCTAATTCTAGATTCAACCACCATAGGATGTACTGAATTCAGCTACAAAAATGATGGGTTCTACTGAAAAAACATGCCTCCATGTACCATTCCTTGTTGGGAAAGAAAGGAAGCCCATATCTCATTATGTTGGTAGGTGAGAAACCTGGGACCTTCAAAAAATGGAAGAATCTATTTCTTCATTTTGAATAATTTATTCTCACCTAAGTTAATATGGGAAGAGGACCTTGTGAGATTTCCAAAAAGTCCTCTCTTGCTCAAATCTGAGCTTCCAGTCAAAACATATGGCCATATGAAGTCGAGGTGCCATTCTATGAAAAATGGCCCGAGAGTTCCGAAAGTTTGTAAAGCATGCAACCTATGAAACCCCAAAATGCAAAATTTCAGACATTTCCATTTTGGAGATTTAAACACTGTTCATCCGCCATATTTTCTTGAGAGTTTCAAAAATCCAAAACCCGAAAGTTCGAAATTTCAAACTTTTAGACTTTGGAGATTTGGACATTGAAGAGATATTTTTGCATTTTGGGGTTCGAAACTTCCAAAAGTCCAAAGTTTGAAACCTTGAAAGTCCGAAGTATGAAATTTTGAACATTCAGACTTCAGGGTTTCAGACATTTCCTTGCAATTTTCCATTTTTCTTTCTAAAAAATCTGAAATACCAAATGTCAAAATCCCAAAAGTCTGAAGTCCAAAATTTCAGAAATTTGGACTTTCGGATTTCAGAATTTTCTTTCCTCACTGTGCATGCTTCCCGAGGTCCCCAAAACCTCGAAATTTAGACTTTCAGACTTTGGGAATTTGGACTTTGACGGCCGATTTTATATTTTTGTGCCTGAGAGATCCGAAAGTCCGAAACCTGAAAGTCTGAAATTTCAGAATTTTGGATTTTCAGACTTCAGACATTTTTCTCCGATTTCTAACATTGCGCTCTGAGATTTTATGAAACCCCGAAAATGAAAGATTGAAATTTTAGAATTTCAGAGTTTTAGGTTTCAGAAATCGCTGACCACTTTTTCCCAGTTTTTTCCAAAATGCCAAAAAAATGCAAAGTATGAAAACCTCGAGCCCTATCCATCTTTCTTCAATTTGAGCTCTAATCTTCTTGGACGTTTGTTTGTCCTTTCCTTTTTCTGACCATTATTGCTAGCACTGAGCTCGACTACAACTTTATCTTCAAAATTTAATGTGAGCTCGCATGACTAAAACACCCTCTCCATTTCCACCTGTGCAAGGTCGTGTTTGATCAATTTTTCCCAAAGGGAAAAAACTGGACAACAATTAGGTAAGGAAATACTAGAGTCATTTGTGTTCGCAAGAGGAAGAGCCTCAACTTTTGCTACAAGTTGAGCAAGAGGTGTAAAATTAATGGTGCATAGATAAGCGGTGGCAGCATATTAGATATCCCAAGAATTCATTCTAGAAGATGGAAATCAGATAAAAGAAGGACAAGGTTTATAACCATGATTAGTAGTAGGAGTGTCAATAAAATAACAACCATGGTGGTCAAATTTAAGAGTATCTAAAGACTTAGAAGAAGAGGAATTTCTATGACATTTTCCCATGAGAGGAGGGGGGGTAAATCCAAAACCCTAGAAGGTGCTAGAAGGATCCTTGTAATGTTTAGTTTCATGTCCTAGTGCATGATAATATTCACAAATGAGATTGGAGTTGAGTCCTGATGGTCTTGGGCCACATGGATTGAAAGTTTTGATAAGTAGAAGGGTAATTGTAGATGTCGGAAGGAGACATTGAAATATTTATGTATAAAATCCAATGGGGGTGGATGAATGAGGGATTGTGGATGATGGAGTATTACGAGTGGTAAATTATGGTGAGAGGGATGGTTTTATTATATTAGGTTTTATGGGAGCCTGTTATTTTGTCATGGGTTTAGAGGGGGGTTGTGTCTTGGTTTGAGTTTGGTTTGATGAAGCCTTAGATGATTTGGACCATGATTTGATAGTTGAATATGTAGACAATTTGTATGAGGGATCAAATTTGGATAATGGAGTATATTGTTATGATTTTTCAGATATGTTGGTGATGAGGAATTTGGATGAAGGACTTAGTCCGATGATGGAAGGAGATGCTGATAAGAGTGATGATGTAAAATTGGATTTCTTAGGAGGCTTATTCTTAGAGGAGTGAAGCTCCAATTTTTTGTGTGGATGAGTTAGAGATGTTTGAATGGGCATGGCACGGTTCTTAGTGTTTATTGCGATGATTTACCTTTGGCAGGGAAAATGAGTATTTCAACAGGGGGATTTGCATATTGCTTTATGGATATCAAAGGTGGGAGTGCTTTTTATATGATGAGTTTAACAAGGTCCAAAGGGTTTACAGATTTTTTGGTATTAGGATTTGTTTATGTAGGTGAAATTATAGTTGTCGAAGGGGTAAGGTCCACACTTGCAGTTGGGTTGGGTGTTTGCAGTATAGGTGTGGTCATAGATTCATATGTTGGTGTGCGTGTGGATTTTGATTCAGTTTTTTTTGTGGGTATAGTGATAGTAGTATATGAGATTGATGTGGAAATTGGTATAGATGTAATAAAGTTGGATAAATATGTCAAGGTGTTTGTTGGGGTAGATGTAGATAAAGAACCAGAAGTAATAGGTGAAGATGTGGGTGGTATAGATGAAGGAGTGGGTATAGTTAAAATTGATGTTGATGTAGTAGTAGTGGACATAGGTGGGGTACATGCAGTATATGTAGTGATAGGTGTAAATGTTGGTGGGGTTGTAATTGTGGGGGAAGATTCTTAATTAGGTGTTGATATAACATATGGTGAAATGATAGGTGTAGATGACGGTGTTGGGTCTTGGTTGATAGTATTGACGGTATGGGCATTAGGATCTTGTTATGTGGAGGGTTGAGTTTGATTGTTAGGTGAATTATTAGGAAAACATTGCTTGAAAAAATACAAGGATTGATTAGGTGGCACATTAGGATTGTCCACTTGGAGATCACCAGAGTCTCCAAGCTTTTTGGTCAAGGTCTGGTATGAAATTTTTTGATGTCATGACCGTAGACCTTGTGATACTTGAAATACTTTTTTTCATGGTACCATGGGGGTTTAGGTCATGAATCATAAAAGGGTTTAATGGGGGGAATACGAATGAGATTGACCTCCATCAACTTATCAAATATTAAACTATAAGATTTCCTAATAGGGGTATAATTAGGTGGAGGTCTAGGATCTCTTTGTGGAGGCTCTGCGTAAGAAGTGGATGTGGAAATGGATGAAGATTTAACCATGATAGCATTGGTAGAATTATTTGAATTTTAACCATGCATGGAGAGTTTAGTTATTTTTTTATTTGATCTTGTTGGATCGAAGTTTAAGGTGTTCTTTCTTAAGGGTGCAAAGTTCAAGTTTTCGAGCCATGATAAATTCCTTTTCAAATGTTTGAAATGATTGGATTTGGAGGGTAGATTAGATGTCCTTCGTTAATGATAGTTGGTTAATGATGCCACGCCATCTTGCAACAAAATGTGTGATATATTCGTCATCATACTATCTAATGGCGTATAAGGTTGTAAAAGTGATCTTACACATAATACTAATGGAGAAGAGTTCTAGGAATAATTGTGCGATTTGGGTAATGGTGAGTAATGAATTTTGGGGGATGTCATTATACCTGTCTTGTGTGGCACTGGCCAATGATATAGTAAATATGTGAAGCATGAGGCCTTGGTCATGGGAAATAAGATGACATGCGTGGCTAAAATCACGAAGGTGTTATTGAGGATCCTTCGTATGATTGAACTTAGAAAAAATTGGTAGTTCTCAATGAGGAGGATAAGGTTTTACAAGGATATATGGGTGGATAGGTTAATTACAGGTTTGGTCATATGAAAACGTGGGCTTGGATCCCAAGGTAACAACTTCAAGATTAGCCATTCTATTCAATAATGCTTGCATGAGATTGTTAGATGGATGATGTTGTGATGTTAAAGGATGAGTTTGTGATGCATATGAGGTATATGGATTGGGTTTTTGATAGGGTTGATATGTTTTAGGATGAGTAGGTGTAGGTGGAATATGTTAATAAGGGGGGATGTAATTAAAGGGTTGTGATTGGATGGGTTGAGATAAAGGTGGTTGTTATTAAGAAGTGGGTATGTGATAAAATTGATGGGATTGAGTTGGTTGTTGTGAAGTAGGGACATTTGATTGGTTTAGTATGGAAATAGTAGGAATATGATTAATGGGTGGTTAGGATACTTGAGTTTTTAAGTGGGAAATAAATAGTGATAAGTACCTTGAGGAGGAAGTTTATGGGTTCGGATTGTTTCAAAATGGAGGGGTTGCAAAGTGATTACATTGGCATGGATATGAGAAGTAGAGATGAAGGGTAATGTTTAATTAAGTTGTTTGGATGAAGGGGGAAGCAAGTGAGACTTATAAGATGATTGGATGGGGGCACAAGTGATTACCGTTGATTTTGAGGTAATGCTAACAAAAGGAGAAATAATAGTATTGACGTGAGGAAAACTAGGAGGGATGAGAACCATTAATTTGGTAGTTTGGTGATTATGGGGGATGGAGGAAGTGTTACAGAAATATTTTTCATAGTGTGAACACTTAGGAGTGGTTTTGGTTATTTGGTAGTAATAGTTTTTAATATTTATAAAATAATATATGAGTGTGCAAAACAATTGTAATGCACAACTCATAATTGAGAGATATTTGGGATATTGAGAGGACTTAGAGATTACCCTTGACTCCTTACTTATAGGAGTTCATTGAGATATTTATATGTAATCTCTCCATTGGAAATTTGTCCCGTATGAATTACAATATCTCTGGTTTTATTATTTTATTGTGCAATGTTTTGTTTTTTATTTGATTAAATCATGGATATTTACAAGAGGAAGATGGTTGACTAGTATAAAACTTGTGTTGGGATCTAAAAAGTTTAGTCATGGATCTAGGAAAGAAAACAACAAGTTGGGAAGAAGTAACTTGGGTGGATTCTAGATTAGAATGATAGGTGTAGATTTGTTGCAAAGAAGAACTGTCAATGTGGAGGTTGTTTGTTTTGTGAAGGAGATAGTCATGGAGGGAAACCAAATTAGTGTCAAGAAGCTCTTAGAATTTTTTACATCCATGAGGGATGAGAGGAGGCCAAAAATTATTGATAGATGTGGCAGAAGGAGGTGTGGCTAGTATATATGAGATAGAATGATGATAAACGAAGGGATTAGTTTCCACATGAGTACTTGGTTAGTTCAAATGAGTTTATTGAATATGTAGTTCCCACATTTTCTAGCTTTAGTTTATCTTCTAACTCTATACTCATATTTGATGATTGGACATGGATTAGGACACCTTGTTGATATTATGTTATGATATTTGATCATTTGAGGATATGTATGATGATTTGGGTGCGTATCGTCAATTTAGTTTTGACTAGTATGATAGTTGATTTTAGTATATGTTTTGAATACTAGCATGTTAAGATGTTGTTGATATTATTGGCTATATGATGGACATATGGTTGTGTCACACATTTTGATATAATGAATAATTTGGTTATTTGATGTTATCATATTATAGCATGGATGTATGTCGTTATATGGATGGTCAATACATGTTTAATTAATATGAAATTATGTATGTTTCTTGTTAAAAATTCCTTACTAATATTTTGTTATCATAGTTAGCATGATTATATTTGGATTGATTTACTAAGTAGTTAATTTATACATTTTATTGGAGAGAAACGTTTAATGTTTGTAATGAGTGGGTAGATTATAGGGCATGAGAGAACATGGGTTTCAGGGAGGCTGCTCAAGTGTCCACAGGTGGCCAACTGGGCCGATTCTAGCCATGTTAATTATTTGAAGCCTTACTTTGTTGCGTGTCATATTTGGGCACCATAAGCGACCCCTAAAGTGTAATGTTGTAATTTTATAAATTTATTATTTTATAAATTGTTTAGTGTTGTAGGAGCTAGTTTGGGGGGACCTAATGGTCCCCACTTGTTTAGAGGTGTATTTTATTAGTTTAAAAACTGTTTTATGAGGTTGGGGTCACATGATCACCCATGGGTGGGCCCCACAACCTCAACTATTATTTTCATTTTGGGGATTCTCTTAGCATGAAAATAAGCCCCTGCACCCTACCTATAGGTAGGGGGGCTTCGTTTCTTCATCAAATGGGAGTTTTACCTCCCATTTGACCTCACATAAGTCACCATTCTTATAAGAATGGTTGGGTGTTGTGTATTTTTAAAAGTTGCATCGGTTTGACTTATATTCATTTGGGATAATTTTTTGAATTAGTTTTAAAATGAAATTTATCTTTTCTCTCTTTGATTTTTTGGAGTATTGGTTTGGAGGGAAGAGAGGTGTGACACATGTCACCCCTTACTTTTTGAGGAATATTTCTTTTATTTTCTTGGAATAATTCCTCATGTAGGAGGAAGAGAAAAATTTTCTTGTCTTTTGCTTGGGAGTGATTTTGGAGTCAGAGACTTGGAGCCCTTGCTTGGAAGTGGATTGGATAGCCTAGAGACTTGGAAATATCTTAGACGTAGCATCCTTGATCTTTCTTTGGTATTATTGTATGTAGATTTTAGATGAAAAATTATTGTTGTGTGTGATTTTATTTTACATGTAGTGCATGGTATGCTTGTTTTGTTTCCTTAAATTGTTTTTATCCATCCATCATATGGCATGATGGATTTTGGAGTTGTGTGGGGGAAGAGGGAGGGAATTTCCCTCTTAAAATTCATGGCATGATGGAAAATAAATGTTGGTTTCTTATTATTTTATCTCCTCATATGGTTTGAGGTGGGGAATTTGGTTCATATGGTTTGAACCCCTTCCCCATCCTTGGTAAGGAAACCTAAGAGGTTTGAAAATCCTCCCAAGGAGTAATTTTGGAGAATGGGAGGAGAAATAAGGAGGGGGTTATTGTTATGGAGGGATAAGGAGGATTTTTGGAGATATTTGGTATGTGTATTTCCTATGGTTGGATCACACCCTTTGGCTCATTTGAATTTCTCATCCACTCTTCCCCATTTGGAGGTTGAACTTGATGTTTTCTCCTCCTTGTTTTGGTTGTCTTCTTGTGTTTTGGGTGTGTGGGTTAATGTATGATGTTTGTTATTGTTATTGTATCTACCCCTTTCCTACTTTTAAACATTTGAGGAATGCTTGCTCTCTCTCCCATGGGATTGGAGAGAGGCTAGCATGTCGTCCACTATTTGGAATGGCATGTAATGATGGAAATAGGTTGGGAGGTGACTGGGCCTATCTCCTTGTGTTTTGAATATCTTATGGCATGGAGAATATGTAGATGTTTGATTGAAGATGATGGTGGATACTTGGAGTCCTTATTTATCTTATCTTCCAAATTTTGGGGAAATATTTCTCACTTGGTTCTTGCAAATTATTTTGTAAACTCTTATTGTAAAAATCCTATATTGGGATGTGATTTTAGCTTGAGCAAACAAGTGTTTTACTAAGTGTTGTGTTATATTAAAACATGGAAGAGTTTTGTTTAAGCCTTATATTGTAATCTTCCATGTGATTTTTAACCTTGTTTCACTTTATGAGACATGCTCACACTTTGAAGTCTCTTATATTGTGAGGTTTTGTCTAATGAAAGTTGAAAGGAACCTGCATTGTTTTTAAAATAAATGGAAGAGTTAGTAGAATTATCTTCTAGAGAGGGAACTTTGTTGTGTATAAATCTTATACTTCCATAATAAATTAAATTTTTACTATTGTTTAAAGGAATATGGCTACATTGAATCTTGTATAGTCTAGGTGGAAGGAAATTTATTTTTCTTGCTTTGTTAATGTTTTATAATTTTTTTATAATGAAATATTTTGGGAGACTTGTAGTCATTTGGAAAGGGGTCAATGCATAGTGTTGTGTCCCCACTTTTTGTCCCAAAAACAAGAGTGAGGGGTGTGTTTGGGTGGTAAATACGAGTAGTTCATGCGAACATGCCTTTCGCGCGAACCCTGTTTGTGCGAATTGACACGTCGGTCATTTTTTACCACGTATGGCATTGAACATGGTTCACGCATGAACTATGGCCATGTATGGCATGTTAAAATGGTTCGTTAATGTGAACGTGTGTTCACTTGAATCCCCTTCTGCATGAATACCCTTGTTTATATATTGGAGGCGCTGCATGGAGGAAATCACTTTATCCTCCGCCCCGCCTCCTTCATGTGAACTTTGGACAGACTAGCTGAACAGACCATTATTGAAGGAGCCCATTGAGTAATTTTGAAGGAGACTGTGTATCGAGCCCACAGAGTGAATTTGAAGGAGAATAGCGTGATCCCAAAAACAATGAGCCCACAAGAGCAGACCAGATTGAGCCCACAAACACCCACTAGTGCCCAACGAGCCCACTAGAGTGGCCACTGAGGATCGAAGAGGCCGTTGACAAGCACCATGGTATGGATTAACTAGTTTTTTTGTAAAAATTGTGGATCCCATGGATTTGGGCATAAAATAAAAGAAACCCTAGTTTTTTATATGCAAAACCCTAGTAAATTGCAAATTTTTTTTTTTGTGTAATCATTTTTAAGAGAGATCTGTTTGTGTTTTTTCTTTGATCTACCTCTACATTGTAATTTCTACTCATTTTTTGTAAAACCCCATTTCTGCTGTGAAGACTATTTTTTGCAAAACCCCAAAATTTATTCTTTTCATAACCAGACTTCAAATATTAAATCTCTTTTATGAAGACTGTAATTTCTGATATATTAAATTTAAAATATACCTTCTGTAGAATAATGGTACTGTGAAAACCTTAATTTAATGATTTTTCCAATAGATAAGAGTGTGAAAAATATTGGCTTGATAAATTTATTAGTGTGACATTCCCCCATTAAAGGCATGCCCACAATTGTAGAAGAGGATTCCCATAGGTGAAAGACTAATTAATTTGTGAATCATTTATGTATCCATGGAAGCGTATAATTGACATTACTTATAACTAACTTCTGTATAACATAGTGAGACAAAGTGCATATGGAAGTGGGATTTATCAAATGGATAAAAAGATATTGGATTCTATGTCATGACAAAGCAAGTCACATATAGGTCCTAGTTTTTGGATTTTTGGAATACATATGTGTGTTTTTGGATTTTTGAATAAATACATATAATGAACTTCGGATGCCACGGGAAATGAGTAATAAACTAAAAAAATGGAATAATAAATGGATTTTAGTAAATGGGTTTGAGGTTAACTAAGAATGCTTCAACAATCACATTAAACATGTCTATGTGTTTGCATCTTTGAGTAGTCCTGTAGGTGTTAAATTGAGACTAGGTGCTAGAGGAATGTAGAAGATCACAATCAAAATAAGTGAAAAAAAAAGCTACGAAAAATAATTTATAGAGGTGAGTTTTAGTTCCTTTTTTAGGTTAAGCTTATATTGAAAGTTATCTTTGGATATCACATGGGTATTGATAAGTGGGCCATTAATAATAAGATTTCAATTTTTTTCCCTTAAATCCATAAAAGGGGTATTGAGTGCTATATAACTATTTGTTAAGTGCATTAAAATCTCATCCCTTTATCATGTATATATATATATATATATATTTACAAATTCATGATACAATTTTATATAATTGACCATTTTCTTAGGATGGTGTTCAGTAAAAATTACTTGTTACACATAATTCTTTATAGACTTGACAAAAAAATTTGTGCAATTGATTATTATTCGTCGTAGTTAGAGGATTATGAGTGTAGAGATATTTTTTGATTTACTCGAAATGGTATTTCCTTTATGTTATAATCATTACAATGTCCCAATACCATATTAAGTTTATTTTCAATTTATAGGATTAGTTTATGAATTATTTTCTCATATTTACCTAAACCATGGCCAATGTATCCTAATTTTTTAGTCTTGAATCTAAATCCATATTTTTTTAATGAAGTTTATATGGTTATAGGATTGATTCTTGTGCTATTATCATTAAAAGAATTATTGATAAGATATATTTTTGTTTTTCCTTATTAATTGATGCTCATGGTCATCTATACTCTTTTGTAGTGTAATATAGTTGACTAACATCAATTTATCTAGCTCATATCGATATGTCTCTAGACCTATGTAAGTGAAATTGGGATTACACCATTTCTCATTGATATGATAACCTTATTTTTCATATTTTTGAGTTTAATATTTTGTGTATTGGTTACTTCAACATTAGACTTGTTGTGTTTCCCCAATTCATAGGCACGTATTCATTAAATCATTATTTCTTACATAAGGTGCTTAGTCGCTGATTGGAGTGTATTAGATAGTGGTATAATTTTTTTATGGTCTTAGTCATGACAAAAAACTTGAATGGACTATCATTTCTAGGAAATATATACACCATGTCACTATGAAAGTACTTTTAAACATATAGGCATAATAGAAGGAACACTATTCATATGATGAGATTATAATTTGACTTGTAGACATGGCCTCTAATTTTTTTGTACAAACCATTTTTGGCCCCAATATTATGTCTAACATAAATTGACTTAATTTTTTTTATTGAAAATATCGAATTCTATAATTTGTGTGTTAGAATAAGTATGATCCTTAGTATCAGTTTCGTTTACTAAGAGAAACATGATATTACATATTAAAAATTATATGTTTTTACCATTTTGTTGAATATTTTTTCTTTAATGTACAAGGGTAAGAGATGATTGATGATATATTGATAAAGGAAGTCATCTTGATAAAAATGAAATGGTATTTTCAAATCTGCTCAATGTGTTGAAAATATATTAGAAATATGTCATCTTGTCATCACTTTGTAAAGTAGTTTCATTCAAAGTTTATAGAGAATATTCTTGTATACAATTTATCTCCTTGAATCCAATCCTACATGAAAATTTTGGTCTAGGTATTCCTAAGTTGATAAATGATATCATAGCCTTTAGGTTATTATGTAGTTTCCATATGTGGTGAGGTAGTATTTGGATTGACATTACTTTATGCCACCAATGGATGACTATTTGATGATCTACCCCTATGGATTGCAACATCGCTAACCTCATTATTTATAGGGTCTCGAAGAATAATATTAGGTGTAGGCCAATGTGAGGGGATTCTAATAATTAAATCCATAATATATGTATCCCTCTTAGTTGTGATAAGAAACATTTTAGATTAAACATTTTCACCATAAATCACATAATTATATCACTAAAACATTGCCTAGTGCTAATATTTATATTATAAACATTAGAATTCATGGAATTAGTATGGAAAACATCATATGTATTAAAGCATTGAAATATTCCTAACAGTATACTAAAATGTATTTCTATTGAGGATATATATGCTTGATATTTCCCATACCCAAATTTAAAAGTCTCAAGGTGAATATTAAAACCTGAGAACTTGAGGGTAGATAATGATACCCTAGGTTTTGTATTTTATGAAAAGATTGGGTTCATCAAAATGTGGTTGGTAAACAAGTGTTTATCTTGATTTATCCTATCACTACATATAATAATTTATAATTGTGAAATATTAGTCCTAAAATTTGGTAAATTAGTAAAATATTGGATAATTAACCTTATGTTATTTACAATAGGAAATAATGCAATTAGGGTTAGAGAGATTAACAAATATCCATTCTTAGAATTCATAAAATTACAATAAATATGTATAGAAGCATATCATGGTGTCGTCACAACTCTAAGAAAATATTTAGGATTTATGCTTGTGGTCTTGATAGGTTTGTAGGTATAAAATAATACTATCATCGAACCTATCATATGGTGTTATGGCCTTGTACTCTCTATCTTTTCAATCACTCACTCTAGCCTATGAAATTTCACATGTGTCTTTTTTATTGCTCACTATGCATGGATTTTTTTAATGACTATGTTTGGATGAAATTAGGAGTTTTATTCACTCAAACCCTAACTCCATTCTTGTGACCTACAAAATAGGTTAGAATAGGGTTGGACTATGTCACCAATACCTAATTTATGTATTAACTTTATGCTACATACCATTATTATGAAGAGGGATAAATCCCTTATAATTTCTTTCCTCTTATGATGAGACACATGATAAAATCAATAAAGATGAATCCCTTTATTCATCCCTCACACTTGGAAATAGACACTTGTACTTTGGATTTGGATTAATGTTTGGTTTAAGGAAATAGTATACATCAATTTATTTTTGTAACTTATTGTCGTTCCTTAAGGAATGGATAATTCAATACTTTGTCTTTATCTTATTAGATTGAGTGTCAATCTCTATGTTTTTATCTGTCTAGTCTTAAATGGCTTAGGGATCATGTGTATATATAGTTTATCATTTGTAAACTTTTATTCTCAAATGATTCACCTTGGATGGCTAGATAAGATACTCTTGATAAATAATATGACTTATAAAAACTGCATGTTACATTCTAGATAATTCCTCCTTTAGTTCCATTAAATCTATGCGATCCATACACTCATGCATTACTGACTTATAAGATACATGTAATTTCTTATTTTCTAAATTATTTGCATTGAAGCTTGAAAATCATATTTTTGTTTTCATTAATATAGGAGAATATCTTAGGAAATTTTTTTAATTAAAAGTACTATTAATTGAATTTTACTTTCATTTTTTTTACAGTCATGGCTTCTTCCACTCCTAATTTGTTTGAGAGGACCGATTTAGAGATTGCAAAATTGCAATCTATTCTCCAAAATCCAACTACATTTGGGCAGTATAAAGCCCATTGTGAAAAAATACTGGTTGATCTTCGTAGAATAGAGACAAGTTTGAAAACATATAATCCATTTGATTCTGAGTCAATAAAAAAATTTATGGATTCATTAAAATCAAGTGTCTCAGGAGATGTAGGTTATAATGAGATTACATCACGAATTTCCAATAAGGAAGTCGTTAAGAGGTCTTGTTGGAGTTTTTATGCAGACAAATCGAAAATAAGGGCATATTATGTAAACAAATGTTCATGTCCCCTATGTGCCCCTTTGATTTATCCTAGATTTGTGGCCTCTCAAGGCCAATTTCCGAATAATGACCAATTACCGTTATACTTCATAATGATGCTACATGTTGAGGTTCACTTAAACCTAAAGGTGAACTATTTAGACATCCCTAGTTATTTGGGGTAGGGGCATGGCCATATTAGCCACAAGGAGGCATATAGAAAGGAGGGAGCTCCTGCAGTTGTTGACACGTGAGTAGCTTATACCAAGGCCACAACCATTCTTATCAGGCTTTTAGGATGTCGCAACACTATCGTTATGACTGCACATGAGGCTGCTATCGAGGGTCTTGCTGGCATTGCTCGTGAGACCCAATTGATCTCTTCTGACCGTGTGGGTCAGTACCTTCAGAGACGTGATACTAGTAGTGGAGGTGCTAGTAGCATAGTGATGCACGCAATAAGGTATATGCTCGTGCATCTTTGATTTCCCCAGATGACTTTGAGCTAGTTACAGATCCCGTTCAGGCATGTCAGCTAGGATGCATCATGGCTGCTGACTTGTTGCGTGCATATGAGGTGATTTCACGGCATTGCCGCATTCCACTATCGGGGGTTTTAGATTTTATAGAGTAGAGTGGGAGTGTATCTTCTAGTCAGGGTACTACTGCCACTGCTACAGATAGAATTCTTGTTGATGGGATCGTCACACCTGATGTTCAACACATTTTTGTTCCAGTGTGTGAAAATTAAACCTTTAATATAATTAAAATTTATTTTAATTGATCATTACTTTAAAATTTATTAATATTAAAATTAAACATGTACTTCTATGTTTAGGCTTCTGCTCCAGTGTGTGGAGCTTCACATACCCACACCATCTACCTATGTCACATACACACAGCTCTTGACTGAGCACAACATGGATCTCGATGTTCCGGGCCTGAGTCAACTTGGCTCACTTGGCAACATATTTGCTGGTGTTGAGGTCGTGGATGACAATCCCATACATTTGGAGACGCGTTCCTCAAAGGTATAAATACATGTGTTTTAATAGAATTAATATTTAATCTAAATTAAAATGTTAGAAATTAATGAAATTTATTCAAAAACTTATTTATCAACTTCTTACATTTTTTATTTATTTTTTTCGCAGGGATCTACAGGATAGAGATCTACACATAGCGTAGATACTCCCAACATCCACCCAGGGACAGATACTAAGGTAATCAATTGTACATATCTGTTATATGATGTATTGAATTAATCAAGAAATTGTTGTAGAATTTTGCTTATATATTTTAATATATGGTACATGCTATATATAGTTTATGACGTGTATATTCCTTTTTTTTAACATGTAGGGTGCAGCAGAGCGTAGTGAGGGGTCTGACACTCACCCTATTGCACAGAGGATAATTCAATGATATTTTATAGATTTTAGACATACTCATTAGACATGATTTTAGATATTTTAGACATGTATATATACTCATACTCATTCTAGACATGATTATTATATTTTGATATATGTCTTAGACACGTGTATTATTAATATATTTTTATGAGTTCTAGTGTATATTTACAATTATGGATGTGAATATAAGACACCCCCTTATCTTTAATTTTTGTCTCTTGATGATATCATAATAGGTATAATGATAGATAAGATATTAAATACCCTTCATTTTTGTGATATAACATTGTAAACTTTGTTAAAATTCTATATTGAATCATTTTCAATGCTTAGGTAATTTAGTAATACTTTATGTTACATTAAACATTCCATGGTATAATGGCTTATGTTACTATTTGAATCATATATGATGAAAGTTTAAGTTCAATAGATCATTCAATTAACAACTTGAAATAAGACTCCTAATGACCATTAAGGAAAGAGTATATAAAACTATCCATGTGCTACCAAACTATCAACACAAACAACACCCACCATTAGTATAAGATAATTTTTATTCATGTTTAACATTGAGACAAGTGATCACCCAAGCCTCATTCCAACAAGAAAAACATAGTTTGCAACACTACAAGTGTAGTGCACTAGGTATTTTCATAGTGTACCAGTGATGAAGAACACAATCATCAAAAGTAACCAGTTTAAGATGCATAAGAAAAACTTTATTTTTTTATTCACTACTCAGTCTAGATGAAAGAACCTTATTTCCCTCCTATCTCATTCTCTATGACATAATGAATCCTTAATGAATCAACACAATTCCAAGCATATTGAAATATGATAAACTTGTACAATGATAAGGGTACTCCATATACAACCTTTTGGTTCACAACTTTAAACAAATAACATATATCAAAAACTATGTACATCTGAATTCCCAACTAACATTTCCACATTAAAAATAATAATGCATATGACAAGACTAATACTACATGCCTACTCAATTGTATGTTCTTCTTATAACAAGGGCTTATTAAAATAGACATCTATTACATATTTATTTGTAATGCAACATACATCCACATCATAAATCATGTTCATACCATACATACTTCCATGTAACAACCATATCACAATACTTAAAGTAAACCATAAACCATCTCACAACAAGTAAGAATCACAAGTATTAAACAACTTTATTGTATAGTGGTCTCCATAGTCCCTTCAAGTAGAAAATACAATCCTATAGCTTAATAGTTTATTACAAACAAGGTTTAGTAATTTATTCCATGTCCTTCTATATAATACCAAGTGGCTCTACTCGTTGTTCAATGACCTGTAAAATTTTTTCATGGTCTTCTACATCTAGTCTCCATTTTTTGCGTTTACTATTTTTAGTCTTCACCTGCTGCAATTGTAACCCTGTAGCAATTATGTGATGGGTGTAATGATACACCTTTTTTTCTGGTTTGTAATCAACAAAGTGAATCCCACTTTGGAGGGATTTCACTTGTTGTAAGTATGTTCCCTGCACTACAACCGAGCCAGTATAAAATGTTGTCACTTCACTTGTTATTTCACATGTTAGCTTTGTTCTCTCTTCTGTGCAATGCAACAAGTAGTACTCCACTTTCTCAATATTGGCTTCTTCAGCAATGACTGCAAATACATCTCCTACAAAAAAATGCAAAGAAACATTCAATGATCCATGTATAGTATAAATTATACATATATATTTAATTATCAAATTATACTTGATCCTTTTAAATAAAACATACCTTGTTTAACCAGTCCAGATATGTGGTCATAATCAGTTGAAATTAATGGCACATCTTCAAAACTATCATCATGATCTGATCCATATGTGTCATCCACAAATAAAGGAACTTGCTTCCACTCACCTACATACCCATGTTTTTGACTATTGCACTCTGAATATGATTTGTTCATGCATTCATAACAAAAACAAGAATAATCTCTTGTATAGATTGTCCAGTTATTACTATCCATAGTCATCAAAGAGTGCAAAGACCTAGAATTGGGAATCCTTTCACATCCATACTTTGTCCTTCGATCAATACCTTCAATTAATCATGCTCAAAAGATCAATAAAGTTTAAAACAAACATCAAAATTTAGAATAATTTTTTTTAAAGTTTGTAACTTGTATCTAACTTAATAAATCACATCAAGATCTACATATCTATGTTTTAAATGTGTATGTACCTGTTATCTCCCAAAACACTCTGTGTGGGGTTGAAGCCTGTGGGGTTGAAGCGTGTGATGTTGAAGCCTGTGAGGTTGAAACCTGAACTACAAAATGTTTCTTACACCATTCAACAATGGTGTGGGCATCAATCAATCGATCTCCCTCATAATCAAAGCTTTGTTTCTTTAGAGCATGTTTGATGCATGCACCCACACCAGCGTGTTCTCCCTTCCCATGACCACTCTAAAAAAAAATCCATAAATGAGGAATTTTGTGATGACGATGATAACGACTGAGTGCAAAGAAAGGGCGAGAGGATTTGAATTGTGATGTGCAACCATCTGACCAAACAAAATGTTGATCTATTTGTATTCCTCACTGATGAAGATATTGAAAGAACAAACCAAAACAATGTTGCACAAAGTGGGTGTCATGTTCCTTGTCATCACTTATATAGAAGTGATACTCCTTCTTGATCATTCGCTTCACATATGTACTTTCAACCCCATCCAAATCCAATTGTGCATGCCTATAAAATACTTGAACCATGATAGTAACCTGGTCAGTATGATAATACTGTGTCTGAATTTCTTTTTGATGAGAAAATGAGTAATTCTCCACAAAATCAACCACAGACAATATGGAACCAATAGGGAATGTGTCTCTATTAGTCTTGAATTGTGTAGCCTGCCACTTTGAATAGTGAGAATGTTTGATGTACGGACTAATTAAACTTCAGAAACTTTGCATGAATGTAGCAATGGGGATTTCCTCTTCTACCAAATCCAACCTGGTTGCATATTTTCCAATCCTTGTTGAATATTTTATGTATTTGAACCTACAAAATCAATTCATAACGGAAAAATTGTATATATTCATTTTCAATAAACATAAAAATCAAAATAAAATCTAACATCCAAATTTAAAAACATATTTATTAATCACCTCTTGCAAGCCACCATTTTAACTGTGTCCAAATCTTCATTTGTTTTTGGCAATAATTTCAAGTCCCCACACTTGTCACATACACCTTTGATGCAAGTCATATGATCATCGACATGATCATCGGATATCGTGCAAAGAATTGAAGTTATGAATTCACTGACACGTGTAGGTGGGGAATTTTCTTCCCGTAACTTTCTATACACCTGAAATAACATAGATTTTGAAATACATTAATTTTAAATCACATCTGAAAAAATGATATTTAAGCAAATTTCAAATATATAGATATAAATGAAAGCACACCTCAAAATATATATACATTCAATATAGTTTTTTTTGTACCTGATAGTGATAATCAAACTCAACGTGATAGCAACAACAACATGTGTCAAGGACTTTATCAGCTCACACATACCAAGGCTTCAAATTTTCAAACATTCGTTGTCCAATCTTAACATCTGGATTTTCTTCTGTAAACTTTATGTACATCTCATGTTGAGTTATTTCAAGCCAATGTTTTATATGTTCATCATAGTTATTGTGAGTTATCCTATGTTTTAAAACATCCCTCACATTCAGAGAAGGACGAGTCCTCTCAGTCCAAAAATCAGAAACTATCTTCACAATATTATCCTCTATTTTATCAGAACGTGGATTTCTACACATTAGTGCCCAATTTCCTTCCATAGTAGAGTCATCCAATGTCTTCCTCCTCTTTGCATACCTGCTGACCATCTTTCTAGATAAACCCAATGCCTTGGCAATGGTGGTAACATGACGATTCTTTGTTGTATCTTCACTTACAACTGAAGTTAATATTGCTCTACGAGAAATACTCTTATCAGCAGACCTAGTTTTTGTACCCAAAGAACTTATTCCTTTAGAAACATTCCCAACAAATTCTTCTTCTACACGTTTTTGAATTTTTCCGTCCAAAATCAACACCCAACAATTCTAATGTTTCCTTCATATCAACATGATTCAAGAATGTAACCAACAAATGTGCTCTAGCAACTATAGTCAAATTAACAAATTCACCATATATTATCTCTACACTTTTTGTTGTTTTCTTTTGTGATAGTGGTTCTTGTTGGGAAAATTCTTTTAATTTTTGTAAATCCATCTTCACCAAGTGTTTCACATTTTTCTTGGGAAGTAATTCCATGACTTTTGTTATCACTTCAGCATAATGTTGCGCATCATGATCTGTGTCCATAAACATACATGTGTGATTACACCAAAATTTGCAAGAAAATACATACAATAATATGCAAGAAAATACACGTGTGAATTAAATTTTTTTATAGGCTCAATAATACATATGTAAGAAAATTTTAGGTTCATGTGTTCACTGACACATAAGGGTATAATTGGAAAAAATGCAAATCAAACCTAGACCAAAAAATTTCAACACATAAAACCCAAAAATCTTGTACTATATTTAAAAGATTGAGTAAACATCACTAATAATTTAATTACGAGCTCAATAGGGAAGAGAGAGTGTAGAAGAATAAATAAGTTGCATTGTCTAATTCAAAATGATGTCCTCTTTAGAATGCTAATGATTAATACCTTTACCTTTTTATAATTGGCACTATATATATCTCAGTTACTCATAACGAGCTCCGAAAAAGAGGGTTAAGGGAGCTTGAAAAACTAAGTCTTTTGACTAGGGAAAGGTTGAGGAATCGGGTCCAAGAGACATACCCATGAAAGGATCTTACTTAATTGTGGTGGGAAGCATCCCATGCAAGTAGAGTATGTAACTCCTTTTGAAGGGGTGACTCCTAGAAACTATTTTTCCTATAAATTGTGATTTTTAAACCTAATTCCACTATTAACAACATATTCAATAACTCTATTACCATATCTTCTGATCTATAAACTCAATCATCTCAAAATTTGAGCATACTTATTTCATCCAAAATTATTTTAATATTCCATTCACGTTTCTCCTATTGTCCAAGCATTGATGATTATGTAGGAATCATCTTCAATTACAATTCACCCTCATCATTTCAAAAGTGTAAATTGGGCGCCTTAAAAAATAATTTATCTTATGTAACATTATTGTTGTTAGAGCCTATGTTTAGAGACTAAATTAGACGAGGATGACCCACATGATTTTGAAAGTCACCACCAAAACCAACTAGCTCATGGATTCCTTAAGAGGCACCATCAAAATTGAACTTAACTACCCTAACCTTAGGAGGAGACCATAAAATAGGGTGACAGAGAAT
Organism: Taxus chinensis; assembly: GCA_019776745.2. Classification (NCBI taxonomy): domain Eukaryota; kingdom Viridiplantae; phylum Streptophyta; class Pinopsida; order Cupressales; family Taxaceae; genus Taxus; species Taxus chinensis. Next base: position 624,987,906 of record CM034151.1, read on the forward strand.
ATTGAAGAAACCAAAACCAAGTTCCCTATCAGGTGTACAACTGTGATATTATTCAACATATAGACTATATTTTTTTTTTCAAACATGATGTTTTGAAATATTTCATTTATATGACGGGTCATATGAAAAACTAATTTTAGTCTTAAGGCCATAGTCAATCTAAAAACCACATCTTTATAAATTTCATAACAAAAATTATTTTCAAATGTCATGTTATGTACAACCTTATATTTAATTATTGTCAATTTACACCTATATGAGATCATTATTAATCCAATACATGACATATATTATATAAACTAAAAAAATGACTGTCGAAATTCAAAATCAACTATCACGTGAAGGTCAATTTATTAGAGAGTAAATCGTAACAATTTTTTTAATGAAAGGTATGGTAGACCATCAAATATATCCCCTAGATTAATCACTTGGGGGGGGGGGGGGGGGGGGGGTTAACCTTGTTAAGATGACACATACCATGTGCAAAATTGTATAGGGGGTAATTTTTATGTATAGCTTTGGTATCATAGTATTGGTAGAAATATGTGTAGTTTTATAAAAGGCCCCCTCTAGAATGGGAGGATGTAGTGGTCAATCGTAAAATAAGGGGTAATATTTGGAATCCCATGATAACAAATGTTTTGAACATTTATTACCAAGTGACCCACCCACGACATTAATGCACTTCAATCCAATTTCAAATATTTCAAAGGGCAAGTTCAAGAAACTTAGAGAAATAAGGAAAATTGGTTTTAAGTAGAATCACTATATAATATACCATATATTGGTACTTAGGGTTATAATCAAAGAAGAAAAACTAAATACGTGTAAGGTTTATTGTTGTTTTGTTGATCATTGTTGGAAGGAATTTAACAATTTATGAATTCCCAAATAGATTCTGATCCAACATATTTGAGATCTACATATTCCAAGGCATTTGAGTATTTTTGTGATGAAACTTGATGAGAAGGTGGTTGGACAGGTCTAAACTCATACTGGTTTTACACAAGATATCAATGTCATCAATAGTATTAAACATGGTTGTCCAATTTCTCCTACTTTGTCTGTTCTCTACATAGACAAATTAGAGGATGCCATTATAAGTTTAAAGGAAACATATTCATGATTGTGTTCTCTATGATATAACCATTACTATTTTTTTAGTTGTTTTTGACATCATTCTTATGTCAAATGATTTTATTTTCACATGTATTATTTCTATTGTTTTAGGTTATGGGATCCTATCAAAACCCTTGCCTTTACCCAATCTAAAAAACATATTAGATCATATTTACCTTAAAACGAAAAAAAAAATTGCGATCTATCAAGGGTTTCTATACATATGTACCAATTTTTGCAGCCTTGTCTTTCACTTGTTGTCTTCTCTCTCTCTCTCTCTCTCTCTCTCTGCCTTTGTGCCCTACAAACAGATCTTCTAGCATTCTTCTCTGCATTCTCTTCCTCGGTATATTTTCGTTTCTCATTCTTTGCATTTCCCATGATTCATCCACTTCAATAATTTTCACCTGCACACATAAATCGTGATAGATCTGAATTTCTAAGAGTAAACTTGATACAAAACTATATGTGCATGCAACTTTATTTATATACAAATCTCAATAGAAATTAGGTTATTTTTAATTTTAGTTTTTTATAACTTTAAAACAACTTTTCTAATTTTAATAGAATTTATATTTAATATACAATTATTTAGTTTTATAATATTTTTTTAAATAAAATAACTATATGCTTTAGAGACAATTTTATTATTTATAAATAATAAAAAATATTTTTTTAAAAATATAATAACATATTACGTATTTTTTGGTTAAAAACAATAAAAATAAAACTAAACATAGTTTAAAACAAAAAAATATGTTAAAAACTAAATTTAAAACATAAAAAACGAAAATAAGACTGTTACTTTAAAAAACAAATTGTAAAATATTAAATTTAGAAGGAAAGAAGCATTCGACGGCGCTTTGGTGGTGCAAGAGGGTTCACGCGAATGGGTGTTCGCGTGCTAGCTTCACGTGAAGGTGGTGGCGCAAGAGGGGTTCGCGTGAACACCTGTTCGTGTGAACCCCTCTGAGTGGCACTAACGTGGAGCCTAAGTGGCACACTTTGGCTCCAAATCCTTTTGGAGGATAATTGTAAGCCAAAATCTGCCACTTGGGTGCCACGTAATTAGGGTAAACGAACTAGTAAATTACAAAATTTTGACACAAAATTCAAATTTTTATTAGCTTTCTAAAAATGTAATTTTCATTTTTTAAAAATTTGTTTTGTTATTTATTTGTTAATTTTTACTAACATATGGTATTTTAGGACAATCAATAGTACACAATCAACCAAATTTGAAAAATAGTAGAATATATCAAAAAAAATTGAAAAAAATAAAATTACTATTTATTGAAGTTTTCTTCGTACGTGTGAAAAAGAAAACTCAATTTTTATATAAATCTTAAAATTTATTGGCATAGACATATGTACACTATTTATTTGAATTTTTTTTTACTAAATATTTAATTTAAAAAATATATATAAATAAAAAATATATGAAATTTTCACATGGCCTCAAAATTTAAATCTTAAAAATATTTCTAAAATTTCATGGTCAAAAATATAATTTTTCATTTAAAAAAACCACCCCGGGACAGTCATTCCTCTTTTAAAACATAAGAAACAACGTCTGAATAAAATTAAGAAAAAGACCATATTTTTTACCATTTTTATTTTTAAAAAATATAAATGTATTCTACACTCTAACCACAACATTTCGTTATTTTTTAGAATTTCATGAATGTGTATGGTTTAGTGGTTATTACCTTTACAAAATCAATGAAAATAAAAATTCATGTTTAT